>JARYGA010046801.1:0-28695 GCA_030545235.1 Helianthus tuberosus | reverse complement strand
CACTCGATTTTCGACTAGAATCTTCCCTAGCCTCGAGCTAGTAGTAAGTTGCTCTAAACGCCTTCTTGATCTTGTCTAGAGTGGTTAATAAGAGTTCCGTCGGTTAAAAATTACGAACATATAAGATCAAAGTCTAAAAGTTTACTAAAGTGATGTACAAGGTGGTTAATGGATGAATATTAGTGTAAATCATGTAGATCTTGTGTGATTGTTGATGCACAAGAATGTCTGTTGACTGCATCTTCATCAAGTCTTAAATCAAGAAAGTCAAGATTGGATTTTAAAGTCAAATTAGGGTTTTTAGAGTTAATTTCGCTTTAATGTACATGTTTTATAGTTGATTTCGCTTCAATGGTCAGCAGGTGATTTCGCTTTAATGGACACATGGGATTTCGCTTCAGTGTCACTGACACATGAGCAAAATCAGCATTAGTATAAATACCTCATGTGTGTTCATTCATGGTAACCATTGAAGCGAGATCAGGTCATTGTTACGGTACTGAAACTCTGTCAAATTGATATCAGAAAGCTAATAAAGTGAAGGAATTGAAAGGATAAGCTGTTGTTACGTTACGTATTCTGATTTCGCCTTTATACGTGATGTTGAACTACCTTGACTGATCGTTTAGAGACACGACACGGTCCAACAAGTGGTATCAGAGCTTCAGGACGAGGAGTTCATACTACATCAGCCGATTCGACACTATTATCTCATTTCTACTCACTTTTTCTTTTAAATTTTTCGGTTTAAACAAGTTCCTACGGACAAAATGAGTTGAATCTCAAGTATTGTGAGCGAAACTAGTTGATAATCAATCTTTAACAATATAAGATCTTAAAACATACTAAAACTCAATCAATTTTAACAAAATCTCGATTTGTTTTCGAACCAGAACTTCATCTTCTGATCTGGAACGAATTAGCGGTCAAAATTGAACAATAATCATATCATTGTGATCGGTTTTAAGAGTATTACAACCCTTGAAAGTTTCAGATTGAAATTCTGTGTAAAAATGAGTAAACTCGTGATTCCGCTTTAGTGTACATCGAGAGTTAATCTGCTGATTTCGCTCATACGGTCTGAGTTGATTTCGCTCATTCAGACAAAAGCTAACTTCGCTCATACGGACTTCTGATTTCGCTCATAAGGACAAAGTTCATTTCGCTCCAAGAGACAAAATTAATTTCGCTCCAAAGGACAAAGTCTGATTTCATTGTGATTTCGCTCGAGTGAACATTGTACTTGATTTCGCTTTAGTGTCACTTTAAGTGATTTCGCTCATCAGTCAATCTGACTGATTTCGCTTCAGTGTCAGTATTTGACAAAACTTCGAAAAATTTTTCTAAGTGTTTGATAATCTTGCAGGTACATTCATGATGGATGATCTTTTCATGAACCCGTTTAGCGATATGTACGCATTCGCAGGAAACTCGGGAGATGATATTTCTACAAACAATAACAATACGAACGAGAACGAGAATACTCCGAAAGAAAAGAAGAAGGAAGCTTGGGAATCTGAAAGCGCATTCGGAACGTTCAATAAACCCCCAAAGCTTACAGCTATAGAGGAGTACAGTAGGTGGTCCAGAAAGTTCGAAGACTGGTTGATGGCATTTGCATTTACTAGCTGGAAAAGTTTGAAAAACGGTTATGCAAATGGAAAGAAACATGGTGAAACTTTAAGAGCAGCCGAGGAGATTGATTCGTTTGTAGCTGAACAGAAATGTGTGGCATTGTTATTCCAGTCAGTCCGGGAAGACATTATTGCCTTGATTGACTATTCAAATGCAAAAGATCTTTGGGAAAAGTTAGAAAAGAAATGTATAGGTAGTCAAGAAATTAAGAAAAACAAAAAGAAACTTCTTAGAAAAGAGTTTGATCTGTTCGGATGTTTAAAGAACGAGTCAGTGTGTAAAATGATAGAAAGGTTCGGTCATCTGAAGCTGGAATTAGTAAGACATGATATCGATATTCCTGAAGAAGATCTTATCGACAAATTGTTCGATTCGTTGCCCGATGAGATGGATTGGAGATATTATGCGCTGATGCTGAAGAATACCATCAAAGAACCAGAAAAGTTGACATTAGATTTGCTGATTGAGAAACTCGAAAGTCATGAGTTGGAGTTGAAGAAGACGTACAAAGTCAATCATTCATCTTACCAGCAGAATTTGGATTTGTATTATCCAAAGAGCATGATGCCAAAAGCAACTTCTCCAAAAACTGCATTTTCTGCTGAGAATGTTTCGACAGCCGGGAAAGAAAGTCAAAGTGGTCAAAGCAGTGGAAGTCACAGTGGTTATCACAGTGGACCTTCATCTTCTGGAGGTTATTCTGATGCAAAGAATCGTTTTCAATGCAACATCGCAATAGACTTGAAGAATGCTCAGAACTTTGATGAGGAATCGGCTAAGCAGCAGATGATCTTCCTAGCATCGGTGTTGGAATCGTATGAAGGGTTGGTAGCTGGGAAGATAGGCAACACAAATCTGACGAAAGAAGATTACGATCAGATTGATCCGGAGGAAATGGAACTGATTGATATCCGTTGGGCTATGGCAAGTGCTGTTCGTCGTGCACAAAGATTCATGGAAATCACTGGCAGAAAAACAATTGGTGGTGCTTCTACTAAGCTGGGGTTCGATAAATCCAAAGTTACATGCTTCAAGTGTAAGCAGAAGGGTCACTTCAAACGAGAATGCCGAAACGCTTATGCTGATGAGTCGGAGAACCCTTTCAGAGATGATTACTACAAGAAGGCGATTTATCACCAAAATAAATCTGAGCCGCCTAGATTGAAGCAGGTTGAAGACAACAGAGAGAAATCTAGAGCTCTTGCGGTGATTTACGATGATGAGGGGTATGATTGGAGTCAAGAGGTTCTACCGGAAGAAGATGCGGTTGGTTACGCATTTATGGCGAGAAATGATGATCCTATTCCGTGGAAAGACGATCAAACTGAAGAGCAAAAATATCAATACAGAAAAATGATTGCTGAAAACAAAATCATTAGAATATCTCGTATCTTTCTGGAAGCAAGGAGAGCTAATAGATGGGATCCAGACAGAGAGTGCTATCTTGATGAGTATGGAAATATTGCAATTGATGATAGTACACTTGATATTGAAGCCATAATCCAGCAGTACAAAGAAGATGATGAGTACTGGCAACACAAATGGTGGGGAATTCCAACTTCGAAAATGATTGAAGAAGAGAAAGAGAAAGAGAAAGAGAAAGAAGAGATCGAGAAAGCAAAGAAGATTGATACTGGAGTTATTGACACAACGCAGGAGTTAACTGCTGAAAATCTTGGAAGAATGGCTGACAAAGTGCTAGCTGCTAAGGCAATTGAGGTAGACTCTAACTCCGTGTCTGAGTCAAAAAGCCAGGTCAGTTCAGATGTGTCAACAAATGTGTCAGGTAAGAAAATCGATGGAAATGCTGATTGCAAAAATTGCAACAAAGAGTGCAAATTTTGTAGCACAGTCACGTATCTCAACGGGAAGAAAGTTGATGATCTGACATCTAAGGTCAGAAACGTTGAGAATCAGATTCTTGATCGTGACAAAACAGTTAAAGCTTCAACTGAACGGATAAGAGAATTAACTAAACAAATTGAAAATGATAAAATTGATCATGACAAAATTAAACACGAAAATGAAAAGTTGATTCTTGAAAACCGTCAGATTTCTGAAAAATTTGAAAAATTAAAAAGTACATTGAAAGATTGTGATGATCGAAATGGTAAAACTTTTAAAGAAAATGAACATCTAAGAGCAGTGCTTAGAGTCAAAGAAGAATCAATCAATCAACAACTGGATGAAATCGCTAAATTGAAACTTAAAGTTCAAGAGGCTGTAATCGAAAACGAGCGAATCCAGTTGAAGCTTAACAGTTACAGCTCCGCAAGCTTTGTTTTGCAACATATCATTCCCAAACCCATCGGGAAAGACAAAGCGGGCGAAGATGTGTATTGTGATGGAACTGGGGTGGGGTTTCATCAAGTTCCACCACATGTTCTTGATAATTACACGAAAAAACAATCTGGGTTGGTTGAAATTGAGGAAGAAAAAGAAGTTAAACTTCCGGAGAACATTGATGTCACTTTTACATCATCTGATGATAGTGTTCAGACAGAGATTGTTAAGAGCACAGCTGAAAGTGTTTTGATGTCTGAATCAACTGAAGATGATGGGTGTTTCTTAGACAAATACATTCAGAAATCAAAGTCCAAAACCAACTTAAGTGATGAACCGGGTCTTGTGATGTACAAGATGGCTGGATCTGATAAGTTGTATTCGGATTCTGAGTTTCCCAATGAGAATGTTAATGTGAAAAAGTTGACAAATGTTTTCAAGTTGGTTGAAGTTGAGTTGTCAGAAGTGAACAGTTTGAAACAAACAAAAAGGCAAATGAATTTTGAGAAAGATAAAGCTTACTACAAAAAGCCTGTTGTTCCACCAAGGTTTTATAATAACAATCGAAATAACTGGTCAGGTGGTTATCAGGGTGGTAAGAGTTATCAGCAAAGAAGGTTTCAAAACAAAAGGTTTACTGAAAAGAATGTGTTTGTGAACAGTTCAAGTTCACTTTCGGATGAGGAAAATGAAATTTTTTCAAAATCAAATGAAGAATTCTTTGAGAAAAGAGCTTCACATTATCAGTCTGAAGGCACAAGTCGAGTTGTTGATACTCGTACATGTTTTAGATGTAACAAAGTTGGTCACATTGCAAGAAATTGCATCAACTTCAAGTCTAAGACTGAAAATGTGAAGATTCAACAAAAGAAAGTTGATGTGAAGGGTAAAACACCAATCGTTGTTGAGAAAAAGAATGTGAAAAATGACAACATCAAAATGAAAAATGAACCCGTAAAGAAAGTGGTAACTAAAAATGACAAATTTTACAAGAGGGTTGCATTATCTCAACAAGTTTGGAAACCAAAAACTGAAATGAAAATTTCAACTTCTGAAGTGAAAAAGGCTAAAGAATCAATTTCGGTTGATTATGATGCAAATTTTCCACCTTTGAAGGCTGAAAATTTCAAAATTCAAATTGCTAGAGTCAAGGTTACACCTAAGGCTGATGAGGCCTGGGTGGACACCATGTTTAAATAAGCAGTTTGAATTGCCGGAGCTTCCTTGTTCGCGAAGCATGAATCGGCATCTTTCTTGAAGTTGTTTAAGTCGTAGTTTGTTTTGTGCAGGATCTTCCACAACTGGTATCCAGATGGATTATGGATAGTGGTGCATCTCGACATATGACAGGAAAAACTGCATTACTGTATGATGTGAAGAATATCAATGGTGGTTATGTGGGATTTGCAGGTCATGAAGGTGGTCGAATTGTAGGTGAAGGAACGTTATCTAACGGAATTGTGACGTTTGAGAGAGTTAACTACATCACTGAGCTGGAGAACTATCTGCTTAGTATCTCGCAGATTTGTGACAATCGGTATACTACTCACTTCACTGATAAAGAATGTTTGATCTTGAAACCTGGTTTTGTTATCCCTGAAGAATGGATTATCATGAGGGCACCTAGAGTAAATGATTTATATGTGTTAGATATGTCTGTAGCAACTACAACTACTGGTCAAGCACATTGTTTCGTGTCTAGAGCAACTGAGAAAGAATCAAGATTGTGGCACCGCAAGATGGGGCATATACATCTTAGAAAAATGAATCATTTGGTGCACAATGATTTGGTATTGGGAGTTAATATCAAAGGTTTTCATCTGGAAGGGGAGTGCATTAGCTGTGTCAAAGGCAAGCAGAAGAAAAAGTCACACCCTACAAAGCAAGTTAATTCAGTTTCGAGACCGCTGGAAAGACTTCACATGGATTTGTTTGGTCCTGTGAATGTCAAAAGTATTACAGGAGATTACTATTGTTTGGTCGTTACTGATGATTATTCCAGATTTTCGTGGGTATCTTTCTTGAAGACGAAAGATGAAACATTTGACAGTTTGATGGGGCTGTTCAGGAAGATTGAGAATTTGTACCAAAGGCGTATCAAGAGAATTCGAAGTGATAATGGTACTGAATTCAAGAACAGCAAGATGGAAGAATTTTGTGATGAAAGAGGTATTTTGCATGAGTTTAGTGCTCCGTACACTCCGCAGCAGAATGGAGTCGCAGAACGCAAAAACCGGACACTAATCGAGACGGCTAGAACTATGCTCGCAGATTCAAAGTTACCGATTAATTTTTGGGCTGAAGCTGTTTCCGCCGCATGCTATACACTCAACAGGGTTCTAACTGTCAAGAAGTTCAACAAAACATGCTTTGAGCTAATAAATAACTGCAAACCGAATTTAGAGTATCTAGAACCGTTCGGGTCACCTTGTACGGTTATAGAACCTTTTGGGAAGTTTGGTCCGAAGTGCATTGAGGGAATATTTGTTGGTTATGCAAATCCGTTGCGACGTGTCTTCGTTCCAAGTGAGAAGCGGATTATTGAAGCTGCAAATGTTGAATGTCAAGGTTATACTATGCCGCCGCAGAATCCTGGTGATTCATGGCGTTATCATTATGACAAACTTTGGGATTCGTTTGACATGAGAGAAGAATCAGAGGATGATGAAGATTTCTTTGATGAGTTGGATATTTTGCGTGAATATGAGTCGCAGTTAAGGTTCCCAGCTGAGTATTCGAGGAGACCACGGGAAACTTCAGATGATGATGAAACAGGTCCAAGTAATGCTGGTGAACATGATGATGTCCAACAGAATGAAGTTGCTCAGGATAATCAATCAGATCAGAATGATATTCTAGAAGCTGAAAATATGCCAGTTTTTGATCATGGTGATTCAGATTCAGATTTTGTGGGGGAGCAAATTCAGATTTCAGGTCAAACAAACCAAGTTGGTGAACAAGATGCAGAGCAGAATGTTACTAATCTGGAGGGAAATGTAGATGTTCCAAGTGATGTGATGCCGCGAACTTTTTCATATCATCCAGAGGAGTTGATCATAGGAGAATTGCAGATAGGCGTTCGCACTCGAAATCAGATTGATAAAGGGCTTACATGTTTTTATACAAAAGTTGCTCCTTTGCAAACTGAATTCTCATTAAGTTGTTTTATCTCGCAGATTGAACCAAGAACTTACAAAGAGGCGCTTACTGAAGACTCTTGGGTCAATGCAATGCAGGAGGAACTTAGTCAATTTGAGAAATTGGGAGTGTGGAAGTTAGTTAATTTGCCGGATGGTCAAAGAAAGTTTAACACTAAGTGGGTGTTTAAGTGCAAGAGGGACGATAGAGGAGTTGTTGTCAGGAACAAAGCTCGACTCGTTGTTCAGGGATTTAGTCAACAGGAGGGAATTGATTTTACCGAAGTCTATGCTCCTGTAGCCCGACTAGAGGCAATCAGAATTTTCCTAGCATTTGCGTCTTGGAAGAACTTCAAAGTTTATCAGTTGGATGTTAAATCGGCGTTTCTTTATGGGAAGGTTAAAGAGGAGGTTTATGTCGGTCAGCCACCGGGCTTTACCGATCCAATCCACAAAAACAAGGTCTACTTATTGGACAAAGCGTTGTATGGTTTACACCAGGCCCCGAGAGCTTGGTACGAGACTTTGTCTCAACACCTACTAGCCAACAAGTTCATTCGTGGAAAAGTGGATGCCACTCTCTTCACTAAAGAAGTCGATGGTCATCTTCTGATAGTTCAGATTTATGTGGACGATATAATCTTTGGGTCGACAAATGAAAATCTATGCAAAGATTTTGAATCAGTGATGAAGCAGAAGTTTGAAATGTCATCAATGGGGGAGATGAAATTCTTTCTGGGTTTACAAGTTGAACAACTTCCTGAGGGAATTTTCATTCATCAGTCAAAGTACGTTCATGATATTCTAGAGAAATTTGGGATGTCAAGTTCTACTCCAGCTGCTACCCCACTTGCAACAAATCATGGGATTCACCCAGATCTCACCGGAGACAGGGCTGATGAAACTTTTTATCGTTCCATGATAGGTTCTTTAATGTACCTAACTGCTTCACGTCCTGATATAATGTACCCAACGTGCCTCGCAGCAAGATTTCAGTCTAACCCAAGAGCATCACATATGATCATTGTGAAGAGGATATTGCGCTACCTGAAAGGAACTCTTTCATTGGGGTTGTGGTATCCTAGGAAAGGTGATTTTACGCTCGAAGGGTATTCCGATTCAGATTTCGGATGCTGCAAAGTCAATTCAAAATCAACAACTGCAGGATGCCAGTTCTTTGGTCCTAGATTGGTTACCTGGCAGTGTAAGAAACAAACGTCTGTGGCATTATCTATTTGTGAAGCGGAGTATGTTTCCGCTAGCAGTTGCTGCTCTCAGATCTTGTGGATACAGCAACAGATGCGCGACTATGGTTTGCAGTTTCTTAACACACCTCTTTTTGTTGATAATGAGGCCGCAATAAATATAACAAAAAATCCAGTACATCACGCTAAAACTAAACACATAGAAATTCGTCATCACTTTATTCGTGATTGCTTTGAGAAAAAGTTGATACGAATTGAGAAAATCCACACTGACGAACAGAAAGCTGATTTACAAACCAAAGCTTTTGATAAAAATCGGTTTAAATATTTGTTAAAACTGAATGGTATGAAGCTTCTGTCGGTGTCGGATGGCATAATTGGCGTTGATGAGAGTACTGTTGCGGATGAAGACGAGAAACAATCTGCAATGGTTTGTCGAATTTTTACTTGTTTTGGTATTTAGGGGGAGTAGATGTTTGTACATAGTTATATTTTCAGAAAATACAAAAACAGTAAAAAATGCAAAAATACAAAAACATGATAAAATCTGAAAAAGAGCTTGTGTATATGGGAAAATGATAGTACATCGGCTAGACGATTACAGTATGCTAAAGATTTGAAAAGTTTAAATGAGTTAAACAATCTCACTGATGATGTGTCGATAGATTTTCGCACATTTAGTAGATTTAATCGGGATATAAACCTAAATTCAAACTTGTGAATTCGTGGGGAACACTACTTGGATATATAGGTAACCCCTGAAATCTCGTTTGAAAGGTCTCTTAATCTGATATACTAGGTCTTTATACTCAATGATGTCTGGGGTATTATTCCGGGACTTCTGCTGAACGGTAGTTCTGACCTAGTCCTTGGCTAATACTTGCTGCAATACTTGAAACACAGCATTAAACCCTCAGCATGCTGAAACAATAAAATTGATAAATGCTGCTGTTGTAAGCAAAAAGATCCTCTAAAGGGGACACACTGAAAAGTCGAAGCTGATATCTCTCTGCGTATACGGAAGTATCGACCTGAGATCCCTCGGCCCTCGCATTCCTAAATTATATACAGATATCATTGTAGTATTCTCACCTGTAAGACTGATTATTGGGATTCTGGATACGGGAGTATATTCAAGAGGTGGGACACATGAATGATCTAAGTTCTTAATTCATCTAAATCGTATCCTGAATAAGTTGAAATTTGTGTGAGAATTTAAGATTGATCAGTATATCGACAATAGAGGTGAATTGTTTAAATCTAAGTATGTAATGTAGCTTAACGGTACTTGTAATTTGTCTGAAAAGCTGATATGATTCCCTGACACGCTCGCCAAAAATATGTTTGTAAATAGTTTACTTTGTTTACTTTCTGCAATTTAAGTTTTCTGTATTTCATTTCTTAGTTTAGATCACTTTATAAAATCCAAAAAGATTTTATTTCTGCTTTATTTTCTGACAAACCAAAGTGGAGAGTTGATTGTTGGATTCTCAAGATATTTGAAGTAGATGCAGGAGATTCTGGACTGAAGAATGAGGAGAGCTTATTTTGATAAAGTTTGAATTGTTTGAAAAGTCAAAAACAAGTTCATTGATTTGATACTTGTTATTTTCAGAAAATGTTTGAAAAATTTTTTAAAATCAGTTTGATTCGTCAAAAAATCAACCAAGGTCATTAATTTGGACTTGGTAGATTAATTGAGTAATCAGGGTCATTAACTTGGACCTGAATACTTGAGTGGATTGCTATAACTGATTGAGTTTGTGAGTTATATGTGAAAAGATAAGTTTGTAATGTTTATTGGTTGAGTAACAGGTTTGAACTTCATTATTTCCAATGGAAGCTAAATGTCAAAGATTGAATCAGATATCTCAGATTCTAGCATATCGAGAGGGGGAGTCTGTGAAAGGGGGAGTCTGGATCAACATTCAAAGGGAAGAAAGAAGTTAGAGTCAGGAGGACAAGATTCTGAAACTTGTGAAGATAGAGTGCTTATGATGAAAGGACAGAGTTAAAGAAAAGACTAAGACTGAAGACTCAGGAGCTGAAGACTACGTCAACATCCAAGGGGGAGTCTGTTGATGCACAAGAATGTCTGTTGACTGCATCTTCATCAAGTCTTAAATCAAGAAAGTCAAGATTGGATTTTAAAGTCAAATTAGGGTTTTTAGAGTTAATTTCGCTTTAATATACATGTTTTATAGTTGATTTCGCTTCAATGGTCAGCAGGTGATTTCGCTTTAATGGACACATGGGATTTCGCTTCAGTGTCACTGACACATGAGCAAAATCAGCATTAGTATAAATACCTCATGTGTGTTCATTCATGGTAACCATTGAAGCGAGATCAGGTCATTGTTACGGTACTGAAACTCTGTCAAATTGATATCAGAAAGCTAATAAAGTGAAGGAATTGAAAGGATAAGCTGTTGTTACGTTACGTATTCTGATTCCGCCTTTATACGTGATGTTGAACTACCTTGACTGATCGTTTAGAGACACGACACGGTCCAACAGTGATTATGATTATTGGTTGATTATTTGATGATTTGCTGATTAATATTAATGTGTCATGTTGTTGTGGTCACTAAACTTGTTAACGGAATCGATCGAACACGATTTAGAAGGTTAAACACTGAAAATCAGAATCTGACCAAGTTTTACAGCCAACTTCAGTTGGCTGTAAACAGGTCTTAAACTTTACGAAAAACCGATATTTTGAATCTAAAATATTTTGTTATGAAATACGGTTCTAATGGCACCGGAATCGTAATTTTTGGACTTCGTTTACTATTTTTAATGTGTTAATTTGTAAAAGCAACTTAAGCTGAATTTTGACAGCAATAAATGGGTGTCGTACTTTCAGTCATAACCTGAGTTTTGTGATCAATCGGACCATGAAAATTTTACTGTAGATGAAAAATGAAGTATTTGTAAATACCCCACTGGAATTTCGCAAATCGGACTTACGATGAATTTTTAATAAATTGTTTCGTGGACTGAGGTCAGAAATACATAAATCTGAGTTCAGTCCCGAATATGAATTTTTATAAAATGTGGGTAATGAACCGGACCCCGATATTTTTACACAATAAAATATGGAATGTTTATGACATTCTATAAAAATTTGGGAATTTTTGGAATAATCTAACTATTTTATTTAAATGTCCGAAAACAGCCGGTTTTGAGTATTAATGCTGAATTGACATAAGTTGTGACTTGCGTGTCTAAATGTCGAGTATGTTATCTGTGAATGATCTAACATGTTATATATGTTATGTGCATTATCGTATGTTTGATTTTGAGTGGGGAATGGATAGGAAACTTAGATGGGCATAAACCGTTAAAATGATGCATGTTGTGTGATAGATACGTGTAGGAACTTTGTGTTCTATTTGAAAGCCACTAAATGACTAACTGGTAAATCATACTAGGACGTGATTGACCGACCTTGACTGTTAGCTATATTGAGAATCTAACCGAGCAAACCGAGGTGAGTTCACACACTTTCTAAGGCATGGGATTCCCGGTGGTTTGGGAATGGGTTAAAGAATTAAAACTAAATCTACATATCCTCCTTGGGTAGGATATGTACGGCCATCCTCCATAGAGTGGATGCCATTATTAAACCTACGAATTCTCCTGGTGCAGAATACGTACGTTCGTCCTCCTGGTGCAGGACAACAACCTTTAAACTAGCTAGACAAAACTCTATCATGAAGTCCCTCAATTTATATCGACTTAATCGCCGAGGCCAATGGCGAGCGGGTCATTAGTTAATAGCGCTATTAGGTTTAACAAACCTCACACCGTGCCAGTCGGACGGGCGTGTACTAATGGACTATGGCAGATTGTCAGTGATGATAGACACTGATATAGGGCACAACTTATTTGCGTAGCAGTCGATATGTATGGTCTAGTAGTTCAAACGGGGAAAGCCCCCACTGATTATGGATATGGTTTGGGTAAAGAAAAAGAACTGGTTAAACATACTTTCAACTATGGGGTGACCCCCACGGCAAATAAGCCAACGAAAGTCAAACCACGTTTTCAGAAACAACTTAAAACTAAACAACCAAACGTGAACTCACTCAACTTTGTTGTTGACTCATTGTTACATGCCTTACAGGTCGCTAAATGCTTGGAGCTTGCACGGGGAAGGAGTCGTTGTGGTGTACGGACGGTTATGTTCCGTGCTTAACGTTTAAATCCTTATGAACTTACCAAACTTGCGTTTTGAAACTTTAACTTATGAACTATGGACTTATGCTTTTGAACTCACGTTTATGCTTCCGCTGTTTAAACCAAACAAGGTTAACTAGCTTTGGTCACCAATCGTATTATGTTTGGTTTTATTTACTTAATTGAGTTGTTCAATATGATTGGTGGCTCGATCCTGGTCATGTCACGCCTCCAAGCGGTGATACTCCGCATGGTGGATTTTGGGGGTGTGACAGATTGGTATCAGAGCCATTGGTTATAGTGAACTTGGTTTTAAAAGGGAAAAGTTTTTGATAAAACCAGACTATAACCAGTACAGTGCTCAACGATCCACAACGACGCTTCGCTCCACGTGCAAGACTCGACAGCATAAGTGGTATGATTTATGTTATATTGTCGGTTAGATAGTTCTCACTGTGCATTAGATAATGTGATATTTGCTATTTGAACCTTGTGTGCTTACTCTCTTCTGTCACTCCACACCTACGCACTTTGCGACACCTTTCTTACGTAAGTTCCTTCGACGTGAAGATCATGAGTGGACGTCTCGACATGACCCAGGGTCAGCTGACGACCTTGATTAACGAACGGATTGCTGAAGCCTTAGCAACCCAATCAAGGAGTCAACGCATGCACTCTCCAATACGCATGGGCACCTTCAGGGCGTTCCTGGAATGCAAACCTCCCACTTTCGACGGCACTGAAGGGGCAATCGGCCTTCTGCACTGGATCCGAAGAATCGAATACGCATTCGAAGAGAGTGAAAGCCCTGCCAGCAAACGAGTAGAGTATGCTACCAGCATGTTGCAAGGGAAAGCGTATTCTTGGTGGGACACGCAAGTCCAGATGCTCGGATTGGCAGACGCGAATGCCACCCTTTGGAGCGACTTCAAGGATTTGATTAAGGAAGACTTCTGCCACCTGGACGACATCCTGGAACTTGAAACAGAGTATTATGGTTTGAGGATGGAAGGATCAGAAATTGAGGCGTACACAAAGAGGTCCAACAACTTGGCTGACTTATGTCCTAACTTGTCACGACCCATATCTAGACGGATCAAGCTATACCTCAGGGGCTTAGTTCCGGAAATCCAAGGGTCTGTAGTGGAGGCCAACCTTTCCACAATCCAGCAAGTCATTCGTTTGGCGCACCGACTCACCGATCAGGCGGTGGAAGAGGGCAAGCTGCCCAAGCGTGTTAGCACTACTGCTACTGGTGCTCCCAGCAGTGACAAGCGTAAGTGGGATGGAAATTCGGGCAGGGGTTCCACTCCAGTTCAGTCCCAGCCCCAGCGACGAAAGGCAAATGAACACCTGAGCCCCAGTCAGCAGTTTTCTGGAAAACAAGGTCAGGGTGGATACAGGGGAAATCACCCTAAGTGCAAACGATGTAGTTTGCACCACAGCTGGCCGTGCAACAAGGATCGTTGTTAGAAATGTAACACGCTTGGACATAAAGCCAGAGATTGCAGGAGCTCACGTCCTGCGAATCAGAATCGGCAACGGCAGCCACAAGTCCCACAGAACCAACAGCAACAACAGGGTAACAAGGAATGCTATCAGTGTGGTGCTGAAGGTCACTTCAAGAGAAACTGTCCCCAGTTGAACCGGAAACGGAACAACAACAACAACCAGGGAGACGAAAACAATAATGGGGGAAACAATAATGCCAATGGAGCCAGGGAACGTGCGTTTGTGAGTGGGCAGGATGATGCAAGGAACGATCCTAACGTTGTGATGGGTAAGTTTCCTTCTGGATGATTTCCTTGTTACTGTTTTATTTTATTCGAGTGCCGATACTAGTTACGTGTCCTTAAAAGTTAGCCAAATGCTTAAGCGCACTCCAACACTTTTGAACACCAAACACACGGTAGAACTAGCTAACGGTAAAAGTCTTGAAGCCACACACATAGTTAAAGGTTGTAACCTCGTCTTAGCTGGTCAGACTTTCTCTATCGATCTTATTCCTATCACACTGGGTAGTTTCGACGTTGTTATTGGGATGGATTGGCTATCTCATCATCAAGCGGAGATTGTTTGCAAGGAGAAAATCGTCCGCATTCCTCGTTCTGGTGAAGAACCTCTCATGATTCGCGGCGACAAGAGTGGTGCTGTCGAAGGCATCATCTCTTTCCTTAAGGCCCAGAAGTGTTTGCGAAAGGGCCACACTGCCATTCTAGCACTCGTTACTGACACATCCACGGAAGAGAAGAGAATTGAAAACATCCCTATTGTGCGCGATTTTCCCGAGGTATTTCCGGAGGAATTACCTGGTCTTCCGCCTCATCGCCAAGTTGAGATTCAAATCGAGCTAGCCCCTGGAGCAGTGCCAGTAGCTCGAGCACCATATCGTCTAGCTCCATCAGAACTCGAAGAACTGTCCACACAACTATAAGAACTCTTGGAAAAGGGTTTTATACGTCCTAGCTCTTCGCCCTGGGGAGCTCCAGTCTTGTTCGTGAAAAAGAAAGACGGTACCTTCAGGATGTGTATTGACTATCGCGAACTTAAAAAGGTGAAGGTGAAGAATCGTTATCCTCTTCCACGTATAGACGACCTATTCGACCAACTGCAAGGGTCGAGCTATTACTCCAATATTGATTTAAGATCGGGATACCATCAGCTGAGAGTCCGAGATGAGGACGTCTCCAAAACAGCATTCAGAACTCGTTACGGCCATTACGAGTTTCTGGTTATGTCATTCGGGCTGACGAATGCACCAGCGGTCTTCATGGATCTCATGAACCGAGTGTGCAAGCCTTACCTGGATAAGTTCGTTATTGTGTTCATCGACGATATCCTGATCTATTCTAAGAGTCAGGAGGAACACGAGCAGCATCTACGACTTATGCTGGAACTTCTTCGAAAAGAGCAGTTGTATGCCAAGTTTTCAAAATGTGACTTCTGGCTTCGCGAAGTCCACTTTCTAGGCCATGTGGTAAACAAGGATGGAATTCATGTGGATCCATCTAAGGTTGAATCGATCAAGAACTGGCCTGCACCCCGCACACCAACAGAAATCCGCCAATTCGTGGGTTTGGCCGGATATTACAGAAGGTTTATAAAAGATTTCTCCAAGATTGCGCAACCTCTCACTTCACTGACTCAGAAGGGTGTCATCTATCGTTGGGGTGATGCACAGGATTCCGCATTTCAACACCTAAAAGATAGACTTTGTAGCGCGCCTATCCTCTCATTGCCTAAGGGCACAGACGATTTTGTAGTCTACTGCGACGCTTCCATCCAAGGACTTGGTTGCGTGTTGATGCAACGTGACAAGGTCATTGCCTACGCATCGCGCCAACTTAAAGTTCACGAAAGGAACTACACTACACACGACTTGGAACTGGGAGCAGTTGTATTCGCACTTAAGATATGGAGACATTACCTGTACGGTACCAAGTGCACCATTTACACCGATCACAGGAGTCTCGAGCATATCTTCAAGCAAAAGGAGTTAAACATGCGTCAACGCCGATGGTTTGAGCTCTTGAATGACTATGAATGCGCAATCAAGTATCACCCGGGCAAAGCCAATGTTGTGGCCGACGCCCTTAGCCGAAAGGATACCATACCTAGGCGTGTGCATGCTTTACAGCTTACCATCCAATCCAACCTCCCCTCTCAGATTCGTGATGCTCAGGTCGAAGCATTGAAAGCAGAGAACATCAGGGCTGAATCCTTACGAGGATCGAGGCAGCGGCTAGAACAAAAGGAAGACGGCGCTTACTATGTAACAGGGCGCATCTGGGTTCCACTTTATGGAAACATACGCGAGCTTGTGATGGACGAAGCGCACAAGTCTCGTTATTCGGTGCATCTTGGTTCGGATAAAATGTACCACGACCTCAAGACTACGTATTGGTGGCCTGGCATGAAAACTCACATAGCAACCTACGTCAGTAAGTGCTTGACTTGTGCTAGAGTCAAGTCTGAATATCAGAAACCATCAGGCCCACTTCAACAACCGGAGATCCCGAAATGGAAATGGGAGCAAATTTCCATGGATTTCGTTACCGGCCTGCCCAGATCTCAACGCGGAAACGATACCATTTGGGTGATCGTAGATCGACTGACCAAGTCTGCACATTGTCTGGCTATCAAAGAAACAGATAAGTTTTCTACTCTTGCAGACATTTACCTAAAGGAAGTGGTATCCAGGCACGGAGTGCCAACCTCCATCATTTCTGATCGTGACGCGCGCTTTACTTCAGAACTGTGGCAAGCAATGCACAAGTCCATTGGCTCACGTTTAGATATGAGCACCGCTTATCACCCGCAGACAGATGGGCAACCTGAACGCACCATCCAAACCCTTGAAGACATGCTTAGGGCATGTGTAATCGATTTTGGTAATGGCTGGGAAAGGCACCTCCCGCTAGTGGAGTTTTCGTACAACAACAGCTACCACACCAGCATCCAAGCCGCTCCGTTCGAGGCATTATACGGACGCAAATGCCGATCACCTCTCTGTTGGGCAGAAGTTGGTGACAGCCAAATCACTGGCCCAGAACATGTGGTAGATACCACCGAGAAAATTGCTCAGATACGACAGCGAATGGCGGCAGCTCGTGACCGTCAGAAAAGCTATGCTGATAAGGGAAGAAAACCACTCGAACTCCAGGTTGGGGATCGAGTGCTACTCAAAGTCTCACCTTGGAAAGGTGTAGTCCGCTTTGGCAAACGAGGCAAACTCAATCCGCGTTATGTCGGACCATTCAAAGTCATTGAGAAAATTGGCCAAGTCGCCTACAGGTTGGATCTACCTGAAGAACTCAGCGGAGTTCACAATGTTTTCCATGTGTCGAATCTGAAGAAGTGTCTGTCAGATGAGACCCTCATAGTTCCTCTGAAGGAATTCACTATCGACGACCAGCTCCGATTCGTCGAGGAACCTATAGAGATTACTGATCGAGATGTTAAGATCCTCAAGCATACCAGGATACCTCTGGTCCGAGTTCGTTGGAATGCTCGTCGTGGCCCAGAGTATACCTGGGAACGAGAAGACCAGATGAAACTCAAGTATCCCCAACTGTTTAAGAAAAACGCAACCACTACTGAGGCTGAAGCTACCGCAGAATTTCGGGATGAAATTCCAAATCAACGGGGGGATGATGTGACACCCCAGGAAAATCTGGAAAACAACGCAACTTAACTAGCTTCCTCAGTAACCACGCGCTAAATTTCGGGACGAAATTCTCTTAACAAGGGGAGAATGTGACAACCCTCAAAATCCCATGTATTCCGTACAAATTATTAATGATAATTAAAGTGTCTGACGACTGCGTGGAATTACTTAACTGCTTTCTGATATCTGTGTTATGCTTACACGTATTTGTTAATATACTAATATTGTACAGATAGGTCACTAAATAGTCCGTTATATTTTCCTAAGTGTTAGAAAGTAAAAACGTTACAAAATATATAAATAGGACACTTTACGGATTAATTAAGCGCTTTAACGGAGCAGTGTCAAACCGAACAACCGGACTTTACCCGGAACATAAAAATATTGCCAATAACATTGTTTATCTTTTTCTGAGCCAGTTAGGGTCCCCGAATACCCTAACACCCGTCACAACTTACAACACACTAGTAACCGGGTTAATCCCTAAACTAACTTAACAACACTTAACTTTATCCTAACTATTAGTTGGAATTGGACTAAGAACCCCCCCCCCCCCAAACCGAACTCGTCCCCTAGGGGGACACCCATTGTCCTTCCATGATTATTTTAATCAACTTTGTCTTATATCTAGCTAGCACTAAATCCTTTGGTTAATGGTGGTGAACTTTGCCTATAAGTAACTAAGCTTGATCCATCATTCATTTCATCACACAAACTCAACACATCACTCTCTCTCCCCTCTCTTTCACTCTCGGCCGAAGACCAAGCACCCCCACCACCACCTTTCGAGCCTTGATCTTGCAATTCCAAGTTCATACAAGTGTTAAGGATCTCATACAAAGGAGCTCGGCGCATTCGGAACGCGAAGGACCTCACCCTATTGCTTTTATCCACTCGATTTTCGACTAGAATCTTCCCTAGCCTCGAGCTAGTAGTAAGTTGCTCTAAACGCCTTCTTGATCTTGTCTAGAGTGGTTAATAAGAGTTCCGTCGGTTAAAAATTACGAACATATAAGATCAAAGTCTAAAAGTTTACTAAAGTGATGTACAAGGTGGTTAATGGATGAATATTAGTGTAAATCATGTAGATCTTGTGTGATTATGATTATTGGTTGATTATTTGATGATTTGCTGATTAATATTAATATTAATGTGTCATGTTGTTGTGGTCACTAAACTTGTTAACGGAATCGATCGAACACGATTTAGAAGGTTAAACACTGAAAATCAGAATCTGACCAAGTTTTACAGCCAACTTCAGTTGGCTGTAAACAGGTCTTAAACTTAACGAAAAACCGATATTTTGAATCTAAAATATTTTGTTATGAAATACGGTTCTAATGGCACCGGAATCGTAATTTTTGGACTTCGTTTACTACTTTTAATGTTTTAATTTGTAACAGCAACTTAAGCTGAATTTTGACAGCAATAAATGGGTGTCGTACTTTCAGTCATAACCTGAGTTTTGTGATCAATCGGACCATGAAAATTTTACTGTAGATGAAAAATGAAGTATTTGTAAATACCCCACTGGAATTTCGCAAATCGGACTTACGATGAATTTTTAATAAATTGTTTCGTGGACTGAGGTCAGAAATACATAAATCTGAGTTCAGTCCCGAATATGAATTTTTATAAAATGTGGGTAATGAACCGGACCCCGATATTTTTACACAATAAAATATGGAATGTTTATGACATTCTATAAAAATTTGGGAATTTTTGGAATAATCTAACTATTTTATTTAAATGTCCGAAAACAGCCGGTTTTGAGTATTAATGCTGAATTGACATAAGTTGTGACTTGCGTGTCTAAATGTCGAGTATGTTATCTGTGAATGATCTAACATGTTATATATGTTATGTGCATTATCGTATGTTTGATTTTGAGTGGGGAATGGATGGGAAACTTAGATGGGCATAAACCGTTAAAATGATGCATGTTGTGTGATAGATACGTGTAGGAACTTTGTGTTCTATTTGAAAGCCACTAAATGACTAACTGGTAAATCATACTAGGACGTGATTGACCGACCTTGACTGTTAGCTATATTGAGAATCTAACCGAGCAAACCGAGGTGAGTTCACACACTTTCTAAGGCATGGGATTCCCGGTGGTTTGGGAATGGGTAAAAGAATTAAAACTAAATCTACATATCCTCCTTGGGTAGGATATGTACGGCCATCCTCCATAGAGTGGATGCCATTATTAAACCTACGAATTCTCCTGGTGCAGAATACGTACGTTCGTCCTCCTGGTGCAGGACAACAACCTTTAAACTAGCTAGACAAAACTCTATCATGAAGTCCCTCAATTTATATCGACTTAATCGCCGAGGCCAATGGCGAGCGGGTCATTAGTTAATAGCGCTATTAGGTTTAACAAACCTCACACCGTGCCAGTCGGACGGGCGTGTACTAATGGACTATGGCAGATTGTCAGTGATGATAGACACTGATATAGGGCACAACTTATTTGCGTAGCAGTCGATATGTATGGTCTAGTAGTTCAAACGGGGAAAGCCCCCACTGATTATGGATATGGTTTGGGTAAAGAAAAAGAACTGGTTAAACATACTTTCAACTATAGGGTGACCCCCACGGCAAATAAGCCAACGAAAGTCAAACCACGTTTTCAGAAACAACTTAAAACTAAACAACCAAACGTGAACTCACTCAACTTTGTTGTTGACTCGTTGTTACATGCCTTACAGGTCGCTAAATGCTTGGAGCTTGCACGGGGAAGGAGTCGTTGTGGTGTACGGACGGTTATGTTCCGTGCTTAACGTTTAAATCCTTATGAACTTACCAAACTTGCGTTTTGAAACTTTAACTTATGAACTATGGACTTATGCTTTTGAACTCACGTTTATGCTTCCGTTGTTTAAACCAAACAAGGTTAACTAGCTTTGGTCACCAATCGTATTATGTTTGGTTTTATTTACTTAATTGAGTTGTTCAATATGATTGGTGGCTCGATCCTGGTCATGTCACGCCTCCAAGCGGTGATACTCCGCATGGTGGATTTTGGGGGTGTGACATCCTTTCCCTAACTTCTTTTATTTTCTGCATTTATTTTTCTTTTAACTTTGACATGGATGTTGAACTTAGTAAAATTAGGATGTTTGCTATGGTGTGGTATAGTGTTTATTGATTAAGCAGGTACATACGAGGCTTAGAGTACTAAGCATTAGTACTACTAAAGCCGGGACGGGAAAACCGAAGGAAGAAACCTGTTTTTCAACCTTGCAGAATGTCCACACGGGGCCGTGTTCAGCCAACACGCCCCCGTGCCCACTCCCCTGAACCTGCTGTTTGTTTTAATTCTGCAGACTTTGACAGACACGGGGGCGTGTCCACCCAACACGCCCCCGTGTCCACCTTCTGTTAGTTTTCGTTACTGACACCTGAACACGGGGTCGTGCCCACCAGGCACGGGGTCGTGCCCACCAGGCACGGGGTCGTGTTCAGCGCTCAGTAACACAACATTTTTGCTTTTTCACACCTTTTACACATTCAATCAACCTAAAAACTTATTTTTGGGACACATTGAGGACAATGTGTAATTTAAGTGTGGGGGGATGCTACAACCTTGAATCTTGCAAGTCCTAAATACAAGCCTTACACAAAACTCTATTGGAACCGCTAATCACCCCAAATTTTTTCAAAAATTTTCATTTTTTTTACTTGTCTAGGTTTAACTCGGGAAATTCAAGTTCTAAAAAAGGTTATATTTTTACGAATTTACAACCGATAGCGTCGTGATAAAAAGAACCAACATAAGAAAATTATGAAAAGGCATGACAAGCTTAGTTAAAATTTAATCATATATACTTGATCACATAAAAACTCATTCCCACAAAAGTGAGTTTTGAGCCTTTATTGAGCATACAAATATAGGGTGGGAGTTGGCTACAAAGTCCATTTTTCCTACAAAGTGTAAAAAAGTCATAAAACACCATACTACCAACCATAAAACACACTCAAAACTCACAAATAACAAAGTAGATTACTAAAACGTTATATTTGTGGGTTTTATGTTGTGTTTTGGATGACAAGGCTTTGATTATCGAATGACTAACATTAGTGTGTTTTATGTTGATTATCATGTTGTGTTTTATATTCATAGTTTCTATGATGGAGTGTTTGAAGTTTTTATGGACTGTTAGGGTTTTGATATTGTGTTTTTGTGATCTTCACTTTGTTATTTGTGGGTTTTGAGTGTGTTTTATGACTGAAATTGTGGTGTTTTATGACTTTGTACACTTTGTAGGAAAACTAGACTTTGTAGCCGAACCCCACCCTACAAATATATATCTTTAAACTAAATGCTCATTTTTCGTTTCTTGTGTGAATAGCCGCTTGGTTCTTACGACTCTAGAACTTGCCACGACAATACATTCCCGGTCCTTACCAACTTAAACCCGAGTAAGTAAATGATGGAGGCATTAGGACTAACCCTTTTTATTTCTACACCATTATTTTTCTTTTTTTTTACCACCTACCCAAAAATCCCCCTAGTTAGCCCCTTTGAGCCTAAACCTTTTCATTTCATAACCCAAACAAACACCCTTTTTACCCACCAAAACCTTTTTCATTTTTAACCCTTTGTTTTAGTAACTAGCTCGGTTTCTCATATGACTTTCAAAAAAAAAATAGTTGATTATGAAGCAAAAGCAAATAAACAAACAAGTTTATCAAAAAATGACTTTGTTTGAAAAATGGCTTCATAAAAAAAAAGTTGAAAAATAGAAAGTCTTACGAAAACCGATACTTGTTACGCTTTTCGCCCTTTTTCTACTAACCACTAACTACTAACCCAACCACATACCTTTAACCCAAGCCTAACCCTTCACCCAAAAAGTCCTCTTGATATTTACAAAGGTATATAAGTTAAAAAGGAGGAGGATTGATTGCTTGGCAAGCCTATGGTAGGAGTAAGTTCCATGCCGCTCTCGAGTGATCCACAAAAATACATTTTCGGCCGAGTGTTGAGTGATCCCCATGAGGTATCTGAACTTGTATATAAATAGAATTTTACAAAGGCATGTTATGCCCTAATAAGTAATTTATCTTATGAAAAGTTTTAAATAAATCATGACGAATAGGATTGTAAATAAATAAAAATAACACTAAATTAAGAATATTGGAAATCCCAACACTCTATGACAAGCCCAAAAACCTTCTTTTCTACCCATTCCATTTGGGAGTGTAATAGCCACATATTAAAGAGTTTTGCTTGAGTACAAGCAAAGATTCAAGTGTGGGGGTATTTGATGTGTGCAAAATGCAACATATAAATTACATCAATTGTGGCATAAAACTAACCCTTTTTTAGTACTAATGTTGGAAAAAGTGTGCTTTTGTCTTCCTTTTGTATTTTCAGGATTAAATGAGCTCAAATTAACAAAAGAAGCAAAAAGACATCAAAATCTAACATAAATACAAGAAAGGGAACAAGACGTGACATGCCCGACCCCACGACAGCATCTTCCCAAGCAAAATAAGAAGACAGAAGACTGAACACGCCCCGTGCTCAGCCAGCACGGGGGCGTGCCCAAGTGTCAGCAGAAAAGACAAAGTGGTAGAAGCTTCCATTGCCCACCACGGGGCCGTGCTCAGCGGACACGGGGCCGTGGTCAACAATAAGATTCGCACAATCCAGGCAAATATTTATAGTACAAAGATTCTTCTGCACACGGGGTCGTGCTCAGCGGACACGGGGGCGTGGTCAACTAATAAGACAAGCTGCATTAAATGAAGAAAGAGAAGGATGTAGACACGGGGCCATACCCACTGGACACGGGGTCGTGCCCGAGCTTCTGTTCAGCCTATAAATAGGAGTTCTTGGCTCAAGCTCAAACCATCCCTTGGCACACCACCCCTCTCACACTTCACCCACCACCCACCACCACCATAACACCATCATCCACCACCATCATAGAGTGTGTGAGTCGTCTCGGGATCCAAGATTGATCGTAAGAGTTCTTGACAATCAAGGCCATGTTTGCCTAAGTCTCTTACATCACTTGGTGAAGACAAGTGTCTAGTGTAATACTTTTTATTTCTAATCTTTTCGCACTATTTATTTGGTTTTGTATTAATGACTTTAATAACTAGTTTCTTATGTTGAAGGTGATTCTTCCTTATCGTTTGTCCGTGGTGTCTTGACATTATTTTACTGTCTATATAAAATAAAAGATTTTCACCATTCATATCTCCACGGTCTATATGGAGGTATGTTGGCTACCTGGTCGGGGGTTAAGGGAACGGTTTGGTAAGAGTCTTGCCATTGTTCAGCGTTTAGAGGTCCTGCAATGGACCTGGGTCAAATTTAGTAGGACCTCCTTCAATACTTAACGGTATTGGATGGCGGGGGTCCAAACTCTTTGATCCCCTCATAAGTTAACTACTATTAATACTATAACCCGGCTATTTAGGACTGTATCACTGCTGACTCAGACTACTTAGTCGAGGGTAACGTCACCTCCAAAAGAGGGGCCTACCATAATTTGCATTAATAACTTAATTAATTATCTTTCAATAATCCGACCCTTTAGGATTGTATCCTTGCTGACTCAAACTGCTGGGTTGAGGGTAACGTCACCTTCAAAAGAGGGGCCTACTACAATAACTAAGATAATCTCTTAAATAAGTGCAAAAGTGCGGAAATAATCAAAGGTTACACTATAGACGAGTCGGAACCAAGTGATTCATCTTGTCTATCTGTTTTTCTTTTATTTTTATTTTTCAGCATTTTAGTTAGTTTTTATTTTCTTAGTTTAAAACATTTTTCTAAAACTTTTTGATTTGATTAGACGTTGAGGATAAACCGGTACTAAAAGCTCTTGTGTCCTTGGACGACCTCGGTATCTTACCAACACTATACCACGCCCACGATGGGTGCACTTGCCCATATGTGTGTTTAGTGTTAGTAAATATCGTGTTTTATAAATTTAAAACTTGGCTAAAAAAGTGTTAAAGGGCTTAAAATATACACCTAATATATATAACACTTCACACGCATCATTATGGCTCTGATACCAATCTGTCACACCCCAACTGATGGCGGAAACATCGGGGCGCGAGCACTAAGCGTTCAGATTGCTCATGAGTATCCATAACACTAGATAGTTTCAATATAAACTAGATTGAATTCAAACAATTGTCTAAACAACCATCATTCATCAAAAGCATAGTATCAACCGAATCAGACATAATCATTGTTTTCAAAAGTTTCTATAATTAAACTAGGCAAGTTTCTAAGCATCAATCCTAGCTTGTTTCCGTAGTTCCAACATCTATCATCCTGCAACATGTATTAAAATAGGGTCAGTACAAAAATGTACCGGTGAGTATACAAGTTTGAATAATAGCATAGTAGAATAAAACAACTCATATCCGTATGTAAGTGTAACAAAATAGTTTCAGCCATGCTAGTGTTCGCAGTCCAGCAAGTGATAGCCCAAGTATCCCGATGCTTTGTTGTTTTCCCAAGTCTCAAGGAAAACTAGAATCCTCCTAACAATACCCCCGAGAATAATGGGGAGGTGCATCTCCTATAGCGCTACTATTGTTAAGGCAGAACTACACACCCTGGATTAAACGTTCACATAACACAAATAGAATACAAGAATCACAAGTTTCACATACAAGTAGGATGGAGTTTAGTTTGCAAAGTCTCAAGTATCATAGTTTAGTAGAATACATGTTACATCCCAAAGATTAAAGCAAAAAGGGATTGAGTATACTTACATTGATTGCTTAACAGTTCAACAGTTATTGGATCAAAGGGAGCTCTTTAGAATTAGCCTGATTAGATTACAACGGATAAGTGTCGGACAAAACAACGAGATTGCACATGTGTCGGATCAGTCACTGGATCGGATGGCTGTCCGATCGGATGGCCATCCGATCGGATTGCCAGTCGATCGAGTGACAAGTGTGAGTGAAAGGACGAATGGCTGCCCGGTCGGATAGCTATCCGATCGGGTTGCCACTCCATTCTAGGTTGACATAAGTGTGGGAATCGAATGGCTGTCCGATCGGATGGCTATCCGATCGGGTCACCACTCGATCCAAGTTTAAGTTTCAAGGTTGCCTTGATCGGATGGCTGTTCGATCGGATGGCTATCCAATCGAGTTGCCACTCGACGATCAGGGCTTTAAGGTTTCAAGAATGCATAGGGTTAGGGGCAAGTGTCACTCGATCAGGTGGTTGTTCGATCGGATGGCTATCCGATCGGATTGCCACTCGATCGGGTTACCTTATCCCGTTCTAAATTTTGTAAAAACTCCAAGTTTCTGATTTAAATAATGGTGACGTGTTACGTATTAAGACAACGGTAAACTCATCAGTGTTTAGCCGATCCGATCGGGTGGGAATCACCCCAGTCCGTTCCATCGTCAGTTCGTGATGATATTTATGTCAGAATCCGTACTCCGGTCACCTTCCCCGGCAACAAATCCCTTTTTCCAAGCCGACTCTAGACTAATAATCAAGTCTACAGTCCGTTCGGATCTGGATCTTACCGTTTCATGTAAAAGTTCAAAAATAGATGAAGATAAACATGGATTTTAGCTTGAAAAGTGTAGATCTAGCTTAGATTTCGTGTAAAACACATGAAATTCCTTAGATCTAAGCTAGATTTCATCAGGAGTGACATCATATAGTAGTTTGTATAAACCACCATTGATGACATCATCCTTAAGAACTCAGATCTAAGAGATTTCATGGTGAAAAGCGAGATTTCAAAGGAGAATCTCGTAGAGAATGTTGTGTAGATCAAGAAAGTACAAGAATCTAGCGTAAAACGTACCGAAATCGTCGTGAAATCGAAGAAATGTGTGTGCGTGCATCTGAGTCGAGCAAGGCTATCACATCAGTGAAGGACTGATATGACAGCTCCTATTTATAGTGTAAGGTGGGTGAAGAGGGTCAGTGTGCACGGATCGGGTGGCAGCTCGATCGAGTCGCCATCCGATCGGATGGTCATCCGATCGGGTGGTCATCCGATCGGGTGGTCATCCGATCGGATTGCCACTCTGCCAATCCATCCTTTCCGTGTTTCCGTCTTTGATTCTTTTCGCGTATTAGATCAAGCGTTGCATTGCGTATTTATTGGGTAATAATATAACACAAAATATTTTAAAAGTTTCAAAGTTTCCGCTAGTGACAAGACTCTAGTCCCTCATTCAACCAAGTCTCAAGTTTCACGAGCCTCACGAGTCAAGCACCAAAGTATATAGGTTTAGACATTCCAAGTATATAGAATTAGGCATTCCAAGTATATAGAATTAGGCATTCCAAGTACATAGAATTAGGCATTCCAAGTATATAGAATATGACATAAAATTCACCAAGTATCAAAGTATTAGTGATCACATAGCTCAGGGACTAAAATTGATAATAAGCAAAGTTCAGGAACTAGACTTGCCTATAGCCTAAAGTTTAGGGACGCATGGCGTTACAGTCTCCCCTCCGTTAGGAGATTTCGTCCCCGAAATCTTAGAGGAGGATTGCTCGAAGAGCTGCGGATACTTGGCCTTCATCTCACTTTTCAATTCCCAAGTGAATTCGGCGCCACGCTTTCCTTCCCATCGAACCTTGACAATGGGAATTTTGTTGCACCTCAACCGCTTGACTCCTTGATCCATGATTTCGATCGGTTTCTCCACGAAGTGCACAGCTTCGTTTATTTGCAAGTCTTCGTGGGGAACCTGCAGTTCCTCGTCGGCTAGGCATTTACGTAGATTAGATACGTGGAACACTGGATATACGTTGTTTAGCTCTTGTGGCAGGTCGAGTCTGTACGCTACCTTGCCAATCCTTTCGAGTATCTTGAAAGGACCCACATAGCGAGGAGCGAGCTTTCCCTTCTTACCAAAACGAACTACTCCCTTCCAGGGAGATACCTTGAGAAGGACTCGGTCACCAGCATCAAATTCCAGAGGCTTACGCCTAATATCAGCATAGCTCTTTTGTCTGCTCCTAGCTTTGATCAAGTTATCACGGATCTGAATACTGGAATGATAGCTGTTGTTGTGCGAGAACTCAATCAATGGTAAATGTACATCCCAGTTACAACCAAAGTCGATGACACAAGAACGGAGCATATCCTCAAGCGTCTGAATAGTACGCTCGGTCTGTCCATCCGTTTGAGGATGAAAGGCCGTGCTAAGATTCAAATGAGTACCCATAGCGGATTGAAAGGTTTGCCAAAGACGTGAAGTAAAATGACCATCACGGTCAGAGATTATGTCAAGAGGTATGCCATGACGGCATATAATCTCATCAGTACAGATTCGAGCAAGTTTCTCCACTTTATAATCTTCATGAATAGGAAGAAAGTGGGCGGATTTGGTCAAACGATCAACAATCACCCAGATACTGTCATGAACAAAAGGTGTTCGAGGTAGCTTGGTAATAAAATCCATAGCGATGCTATCCCATTTCCAAACTGGGATCCGATCGGATGGTCATCCGATCGGGTGGTCATCCGATCGGATTGCCACTCGGCCAATCCATCCTTTTCGTGTTTCCGTCTTTGATTCTTTTCGCACGTTATATCAAGCATTGCGTTGCGTATTTATTGGGTAATAGTATAACACAAAATATTTCAAAAGTTTCATAGTTTCCGCATGTGACAAGACTCTAGTCCCTCGTTCAACCAAGTCTCAAGTTTCATGAGCCTCACGAGTCAAGCACCAAAGTATATAGGTTTAGACATTCCAAGTATATAGAATTAGGCATTTCAAGTATATAGAATTAGGCATTCCAAGTATATAGAATATGACATAAAATTCACCAAGTATCAAAGTATTAGTGATCACATAGCTCAGGGACTAAAATTGACAATAAGCAAAGTTCAGATACTAGACTTGCCAATAGCCTAAAGTTTAGGGACGCAGGGCGTTACACGAGGAGAGCTCGAATGTACTTTTTGATTGTCTTATCAGGCGTGTCCACCTGACTAGGACAGATAATACTCAGCTGTTTGAAACGAGCGGTGAGACCAGCGTTGTCACCTCCTTCCTGCTTGATGTGCCAGAATTCATTCTCCAGTTTCTGGACTTCATGAGAAGG
>JARYGA010046800.1:0-86111 GCA_030545235.1 Helianthus tuberosus | reverse complement strand
TTGAAGATAATGAAGAGAAATGAATGAAATGAACAAAATTTCTCAGAATTGAAGCACCAATTGCCCCACGGTGGGCGCCAAACTGTTTTGGTCAAAAATCACACAAGGATAATGCAACCAAATCTGATTTTATGAGGTGTGATGCTTACCTAAATAATCAAATGTATGAACAATGAGTGTACGAAATGAATGTTGAACACAAGGATTTATACGAGGAAAAATCCCTTGATCAATGTATGATCTCCGGCACAAAAAACCTCGGATAGTGAAAACTATGACTATCAAGTATATTGAATAAACAAGTTTACAACTTCGGAAGTATTGAGCTTGATACAATGATTTCTAGTATGTGTGTGTTCGAGAGAGTAGCAGAAGTGTTGTACGTAAATCAGAATGCAAAAGTGTTTCTATTATTAGCTCAATGCCCCTTTAGTCTTAGATAAAAATATCCTAACTAACTATCCGAAAAATTAGCCCATCACCCACAATCACCACTAACGGTCATTAGCTTGTGTACATGTTGAAAATATAGAGCATATTCCCCTGGAATCTCGCGTGGAATAAGTCTTCTTCGAAACATACCTGCAAAACAAGCCAAAAGGTGATGGAAACAATTGTTTGTTTAGAATAACAATGAGGATCCTGGATCCTTATTCTCGCAGCGTCCCCTGAGGATCCTTAATTCAAACTGAACTGAGGATCCGTGATCCATGCTATACTTGAGGATCCGTGATCCATAGGCTATAAAATTCTATCCCTAACATCCATTATCCCCTTGGTAGTTGATTCCCCCCACCTCCTACGACACATTCTTTTATTTTCAATTTTTATTTACTTCATACCCCACCACGTTATCTAAAGAATTACTAAAATTTATTAAAAGTTGTTCGGTTTTACACCCGATGATCGTCTGTTAACTACCGGATGGAGTACTTTCGTGGTCTAATAATTTGCGAGCCTTCAAATTATTCTCAGACAATTCCTAACAACTGTCCATGTGAAAGTTAGGGTTTGTTGGGTTGTTTGTGAGCCTTCTTGCTTAAACAATGTTCTGATATGATAGATAAAATGCAAAAATGTTGCATAATTCATTTCGTTTCTGTTTGGCACCTTCAATCTCTATGAATCCCAACGCTTCTCCTTACTTTACTCATCATTTTCTGAATTCGAATTCATTAAGAAGTAATGACTAATTGCAGGACTATACGACCCGTATAAAGTTATACGGGTCGTATATAAACTTTATATTTTTTATTCGATCGTATACTCAACATTCGAGAACTATTTTATGATTTATATACGGGCCGTATAATGTTATACAACCCGTATACAATTAACCAGCTTTCTTTTCTTGATTAGTATACTTGGATTGACGAAAATGGGGTTTTTTTATGTGGATTGAACCACCAAAAATGTGTCAAACTTGCATGGACATCATACCTGATATGTTGAAGTGTAAAAACGAGTATGAAGATAAGTTAAAGATAAGTCAAGAACAAAGAAGAACACTTGAAGAAAAACCAAGAACTTGGAAGTATACCTTATTTGCAGCTGGATCTTGTTTGTTATCTATGTATTTGTATTTTGTCAATGAACATGCTGTTATAGACTATGTTTTGTAGCTATAATGTACTGAAGTTGGTTTGTAATGAATGGAAATGTGTTGACTTTTGTTGCAAGTAAAAAATATAAAATATCATTAATGCACGATAGCTGTTACCATTTGATACATGATAAAAGCGCTTCTCTAGACAATTTGGGATTATGTTATGCCGCTTAGCATATCCATTATCCCCTTGGAATGCATCCTTAAACTTGATAGCAGCAATTGGGAACCACATATTCGTGTGTTGCACTTTGGAAAGATGACCGAATACGGATCTGAATAACCGATACAACCCATTTGTAACCCAACTCAAATCTCATAACTGTGAATCTCTTCCCTCCGAAACCACCACCTTCTCGCGTAAGGCCATCAACATACCACCGAACTCAAATAAACCACCAAACTAGGACATCAACATCAATTGATGTCCAATTGACGAACACTAATTTCAATGAAATGATATTTATTTAAATGTAAAAAGAAAAATGAAACCAGTTTTCCTTGATAGCAGAAGCTGTTCGATTTGATGGTTCTGAACACAAGTTTTCTTTTTGAGCTTGATGGATGTCCATTATCTCAACGCTTCTCCTTACATTAGTGATCTGGAATTGGAGAACCGTTAATGCTTACTGATTGTTGAAAAGATTTGTTGAAATCGAAGAAAAGAGTAAAAAAGATGAAATGAGGCGTGTTAACACAAATGCAATACTTACAATTAACCAACATACATTGATTGTGGATTTAACTTGGAACATACATCAAAGCTTCATGCAGCCGAGAACGCTTTGTTAATTTTAATGAAGCAACGAAGATTGAAGGTGCCAAAAAGAAACTAAATTAATTATCCATATCCCCTTGGTAGTTGTTACCATATCTATTGATGTCCAATTGACGAACACGAATATGTGAAATGAGATTTATTTAAAAGTAAAAGAAACTAAAACCAGTTTTTCTTGATAGCAGAAGCCGTTAGATTTGATGGTTCTAAACACTTCATAGACTGGCAGATCGAATGGTCGTTATTGACGCAGACAAACGACCAATTAATAACCATTAATCACCCGCAAGATATACTCGAAAGTTATTGACACAGACACTTGATAATCATTGCGAACTTAATAGCAGAAGCCCGTTCGATTTGATGGTTCTGAACACTATATAGACTGCCAGATCGAAACCCAAATGTGTGAATATTAACTCATAAAAAAATTCATATCTATACGGGTCGTATACCATTATACGATCCGTATAAAGATATCGTATACGTTGTATACGACCAATGTTTGTTTTAACATGATGTATACGGATCGTATAAAGTTATACGGCATGTATAGAATAATATAAACTGATAAAGTCTGTGCCCACAGACTTTGTCAACTTAATTTATTCAATACGGTCCGTATAAGCTTATTTATTTTTATTTGTAGTGGTTTGAATTTGTGATTATGTGAAACAAAAAATGGAACTGTTATTTTGTGGGTTGAAGTTTCATTTTGGGAATAAAAAAACATTTACAAACAGTTGTTTGTAGTTAAACTAGTTGATGCTCCGTCAGCGTTGCGGGGCGATGGCCGAATAATGAGCGAGTGTTAGGCAGTTCATTGACACGAAAAACAATTAAATCGAGTCAACCAGTTAAAACAAAACAATTTTATAGTTTTGATTAAAAAACTAAAACAATGGCAACATTGTAATTTTTAACTAAGGGAAGGTTGTATTTTTTGACTGGGTAAAATCGTAATTTTCCAAAAGCTAAAGTGATGGCAGTACTGTAAATTTGAATTGGGGGCAAAACTGTAAATTTTCACAGGGGCAAATTCGTAATTTTTAACTTAGGGTAACAGCGTAATATAAATTTGAACTAAGGGTACAATCGTAATTTTAAGCTGGAGGCAAAACCATAATTTTATTTTGAACGGGGAAAAACGTAATTTTGAACTGAGGGCGAAATCATAATTTTTTAAACGGAGAAAAATCACATTTTTGAATAGAGGAAAAAATCGTAATTTTAACTGGGGGAAAAACAGAATTTTATTTTGAACTGGGGGTGAAAAGGTAATTCTGAGCTGAGGGCAAAACTACAATTTTATTTTGAATCGAGGGAAAAATCGAAATTTTGATATGGGGATAAGCGTAATTTTATTTTGAGCTGGGGCAAAAGCGTATTTTTAAAGAGGGGCAAAAACGTAATTTTAAAATGAATATAAAATAATAAACTGGTTGGTCCAATGGGGGAGTGATAGGCAAAATAGTAATTTTGAGTTGAGGGCAAAATCGTAATTTTGAAATGGGGACGAAAGCGTAATTTTCTTTTGAGCTGGGGGCAGAACGGTAATTTTAAACATGAGCAAAAACGTAATTTTAAAATGAATATAAAATAGTAAACTTGTTGGTCCAATGAGGGAGTGTCAGACATCTGCCTGTCACTATTCCCCAATTTGGTAAATGTATAAGTAGGATAATAATTTAAGATATATGTAGGGACGTTAATCATTCACGAAAGAAACAAACGCAATATATGATGGAATCAAGATATTTTGCGGGACGGGACGTCAAATAATAATTTTTATTCAAAATAAAATAAAAATTGATTAAAATATTTTTTCATTAAATAAAATAAACAAATAAAAAATTACCGACTTAGGAGTTGACTCCTAGTAGAATTGTTCTGTGTGTACTTTAGTATTTTATAAGAGTGTACGGTATGGGGATTTTCTCCGGTTTGTTCTGGTCCGGCGCTGGGGCAAACACCATGTCGCCCCCCTCCGGCTTCGTCCTCTTCTGGACGTTGGAGACGCTCCACTTGAAGACAAAAACCTTGCCTCCCCCTCTCTCACACACCTATAGATACAATATATACATATACATATTAGGTCCATCCTCCCATTTTCATACCTCTATCCTCTTTGCTCCATCCTCACACCCATCCTACGTGGCGGATCATCCTCCAAAGGAGGACCATCACTATACCGCATAGCCTAAGTGAATCATTACTAACTTTATGTCGTTCTAAAAAAAGGTCATTACTAACTTTGTGCGTAACGTTGGCAAATACTTTATTTTGAAGGTACACACTAGATAATCGTTCGAAAACACATCACTAATTTGATACTATAAATCTTGACACTTTTGTTGGGAATAATATACTTTCTATCGTAAGGATTATAACGGGTAAAAAAACCCATTTCTATAGCAACAATCTTATGCATGTGCATAATTTCATAGATCCAAGGTTTCCAAAACATTTTTGAAGGAATAAAACGAAATATAAAGTGATGCTTTTTTTCTAAATTGCATTGTTAAAACCTCCATTTCTCTATTTCGAGCTTGGGACCTAATATTCTAAATTAAAAGGTTTAGTTGCTATGGACTATTTTCAAATTGTACTCGGTAAAGTTTATATTGCGCTTAGTGTGGAAAACTAAGAATCAAAGTTTATATCAACTTATGCAATCACCATGAAGAAAATATTAGGTTGTTTGAATGTGTGTTTTCAAACTTTTAGTGCTATAGAATTTAGTATTGCTGATGCAGCTGTCAAAAATTTTCTATAGATCATCGATAGATACCACAAAACACCAAAAAGAAAAAAAAAATACTATCTGTTCTAGTCTCTCATAATAATTGCTAACATTTAGCAATTACGAATAACCTAACCCATACTTTGTTAGTTGAATTTTCTTACTATTACAAGAACACTTATAATACTATCTATATATGGATTTCTTTTTGTAGACAAAATAATAAATGTTCTTAGTGTTACTGTCATGTTTGCTGCAATATTTGAACTTATAAACACTAGTATCCTATCTATTTAATTTGTTTGGAGATCATTCGCCATAATATTTTTTTTTCTAGCGGCTGTTGTTATAAGGCTATAGGGTGTAGTCAGTACCCTCAGGACCACCATGACCCTTCACGTCAGTGTCATGTCACCCACCTCTAATCCACAATCCAAACCCACTACCCTAAGGGTGTGGTCATGACCCAAAACCACTATCCCCTTATTTATTTTAATTTATATTTGTCTAAAGAAAAAAAAAATGATTGCTTGAAAAATGGAAAGGAGGACCATGGTTGCCATGGTTTAATCCATGCAAACCCTGGTGGATTAGAGAAGGGGGTGGTATAACCTTGAATTCATGTTCCTACGTGGCGAATCATGTCTCAACCTAATGTGTGCCACACCCTTAGTTCCCTTACCCACGTAGTCCACTCCATACATATTATCTACTTTTAGTTCCTTTATTTACTCCATGTTTGCATTATGCTAATTTTAGTGGTTTAGTGGTAGGAGTTATTTACAATTTGTTCAATTGTTACGTAAGGCTATATAATAGCCATTAGGTTTCATTAATGAAGTTATGCAAAGAAATGAATTAGTAAAAGTCTTGTTTCCTTCTAAATTTCTTCAAGTTCCTTACTATTTTCTTATGACCATTTGATATACGATTCGGTTCGTATCAGTGGTATCAGAGCCGCCGTGATCCCCTCGGACCCATGGCTGCTCAAACTCTATCCGAAATCGAGTTCTATCAATGGATGAATGAATCCCTTGTGAGACTCGCTCAGTTGCAAACCCTTTGCAACGAGTTCCGATCAATTAGAACCGCGTGGGAAGCCCAATCTCCTACAATTCCACCACCCGTTTCCGCCACCGCACCAAATGTCCCGTCACCCGCTTCCGCCGCAACACCACCACCTGCCTCACTACCACCACGACCAAGCCTAAATATCACACCACCATCATCAGCCTCAAAACAAGTGTCGCCTACATCAAAACCAGACCTGAAACGACCGCTATCACCCACACCGTATGCACCGAAACAATCCTCACAAAAAGCACCATCACTCGCACCGCCTATGTGTCGCAACCCCCGATCCCTTATCTGTCCCGGGAACGGGCGGACGCGAACTCAGAATTTCGGTGGTATCAGTTGGTTAATTTGGCAGCGGAAATTTCATCAGGACCGTAGTTAGGAAATGTTTATTAGAGTAAAACCACCATATTTGATATTAATAATCACATGGGTAAAATCCAAGTTTCTTATTACATATGTTTATAGGGATAAACCCTATTTTATTGAATTTAAAACATCGTCTTTTAGGTAACTTTTATAGCCACATTTTTCCCAAGCCTTCAGTGCTCTCCAGCTGGCTTTTTACTAATTGACTGTCACATTGTGTTACCTGAAAGGCGTTTTAAAAACATTTGTTAGTGGGAAATACTGGTGAGTGAATCCCAGTTTAATTAACAAACATTTTATCAATTAAAACAGTATTGAGAGCGATCACATTGTTTATTTCCACACAATTACTCATTCAGTACTGTCAATCCTGACTTGTGGGTCATATTACACATTGGCTAACTCTTTGTCCAATGGTAACGTATTGTCGTCCCTACTTACTACTCACAGTGTAGTAAATTTTGTATACAAAACCCCAACATACCGGCAGTAATTGAAGAACTACAAAGACTCAATCACCGCTTAATCACATTGTAAAGCATTAAGGTTTTGTAAAATATTACAAAAAGTTTAACAAAAATTGGATAAACTCACATTGCTATCTTAGACTTTGCGTAAAGGTTTCCTGGGATTAATCTATAATTTTCACAAATGAACATAGGTTAGTATAATAACCTTTTAAAAATATTAATGATACCCTCCCCGAGACGGTATTCCAACAACTACGTCGGGCAGAACCACAACAGTTGTTACGGAACCCTAAATCAATCGGGCAGCGTATCTAATACGAAACTGGGGTTATAATACTTACAACAGAGCAGAACCTCGCTAATTAGGGGGTATAATACCCGCGTATTATGCCTAATATCAGAATTTGAGATTGAGAAATGAATTTTGAATGATTTCTGGTTGAACCCGATGGCTCCTTTATATAGTTGCTGAAACTGGTTCTCACGCGGCCCGCGTAAGAGTAAGCAAGGGCTTATGTCACACCCCAACCGATGGCGGAATCATCGGGGCGCGGAACTAGGCGAATCAGATTGCTCAAGAGAATCCATAACAACTATGTTGCGATAATATTTAATACATTCGTCATCCCATACTAACAAGTAATACAACCACATAAGTTATCACATATTTCTTGTCCTCTCGAACAATACAAATCCGTCAACCTAGATTTTCGTTGAGTTTCTAGACTTCCTAGCTTGATTTGAAATAGTCTGCGATCTAACCTGCAACATACGTTAAAATAGTTGTCAATACAAGAGTATTGGCGAGTATACAGGTTTGATATGTATAGCGTAATAGATTAAAATGTGTAACGAATTTCCATATGCATAAACGTAACACACAACGTATATACTCACAAAGCTGATACTACCAACTAAGTCCTCGATGCTCGAATATGCGATGGCAAACTAGACCCCGTCGGGCGCAATAGTACTATACTAGTCGTGGTGGGACGTCGCGAGTATAAGCCCTAGCACATATGCAACTAGCATCACGTATATCTATGCATAACAGTTATTCGCAAGTGATAATTCGATTGATTGAATAATTCGTTTGATAAGTTCGAGTTGTTAGGAACGTATGTTACACCCAAAATGCGATTAAAAAGGGTTCAAGTATACTCACAGTGCGTGTTTAGCGAGAATACAACTTGATTGGATCGGTTGCGAGTACGTCTGAGTTAGCCTGAACATCGGATGATATCGTAAGCGTGCTAAACGCGAAGAGTCAAATGACCGGCCTAAATAGTGATTCGATCGGATGTAAATCCGGTCGGATGAGCTGATCCGGTCGGATGACCATTCTTGGTCGGATGAGTATCTCCTGGTTGGATGAGGCTGTCCGATCGGATGAGACCATCTCCGTTCGGATGACCAGTTCAGTGGATCGGATGACATGTTGATTGGGTCGGATGACAGTCATCCGGTCGGATGACATGCTATCCGATCGGATGACACGCTATCCGATCGGATGGCATGTGGTCCGTTCGGATGACATGTTGTCCGGTCGGATAACACGTCTGTTTTAACGTCCCGATCAACTGTTTTTGAGTGTTTTCGGAAGAAATACGTGTGGTTTCACTGAGATGTGGCGATATCGTTTTAAACAATGATATTTTATCAGTTTCGACCCATTCAAGCGGCCGGGAACCACCCCGTTCCATCAGATCTGGCCATTCTTGACGGCTTCTCATGTTTAATCCCGAAATCGTTCAGTTCTTGATTAAATACATATATTTTTAGGTGAGATTGTTGTAAAAACATGTGGAAATCACCCAGATCTGAGTCGTTTATGGTGGGATGAGGTCACACTTTAAAGTTCATATGAACTCTTGGTGACATCACCTTAAAACACCTCAAATCAGTAGATTTCACGGTTAGAAATTGAGTTTTAAAAGACAGAATGATGTAGAATTGAGTGTAGATCATAGAAGTACGAGTTTTAGGTTGAAATCTTACAGGAATCGCGACGAATCGACAGAAAAGGGTCCAAGAGCGTGTTTGGTCGAGTGAGAGCTGTCACATCACTGTTTAAGTGATGTGACGTGCTATTTATAGGCAACAGAGAAGGCTGAAGGGTGTTGGGTCGGATGGCCCATCCGTTCGGATGGCCTATCCATTCGGATGGCCACTCCGACGCGGGGGATTTCTTCGTTTTCGAGCGTTACGATAGTTTTTGGAGTACACGCTTTCTATAGTTAATTTATATTATTATTATATATGTATATATATATATATATATCACTAGGGGTCGTATTTACGTATCCATAATTCAAAGTTTCGAAATTACAATCGGTTTTCGATTCGAGTATGCGATTATTAGCGACGTTTCACGGCCATCAAGGAGGGTAGTATATGTCCTTTCTCGATGTTATCATGAACGTTATTGTGTGTTGTGCCACAATGACTGACGGGGTACCACTCACTCGTATTGTCATCATCGTCACGACGACTGGAGCTATAGCACTCACCCGAGAGTCTTTGTTAGCGTTAGTTGTCTGCGTTTCGACACATCACGGCCACCGAGGAGGGTAGAATAGGTCCTCACTCAATGTCCTCGCGAGTGTTAGTGTTTGTGATGCGATGTAGCTATAATGTATTGCGGAAAAATATGCGATTATCCTTCGAATAGCGATGTGTGCGATATAGTTACATTATGATCCGAATCTCTGGTGCTAGGCGTAATGAGTATATCGAGTAGTAACAACGCACGAAAGTACGGGTTGTTACAGTCTCCCCTCCTTTAGGAAATTTCGTCCCGAAATTAATCCAACAGGTAGACTTTTGAGAGTTGATCCTGTATAAGTAGCGATATAGCGAGTGATTTGACCGAGAGTTGACCAGCGAGAGCGTTTTGAATAAGAGAGATCGATTGCGATAGCGAGAAGGCGACGTAAAAGACAAAAGTAATATCCCACGAGTTGGCGTTCCAAAGTACCTCGTGTCGCGAAGAATTCGTTAGTTCGATGCGATTGAAGTTTTAAAGAACTTGAAAGGTTTCTCATGACGTAGAATTAACTGAGTTGATCGTTAACCAACGTTACAGGAAGCGTTCGTTTTTAGATATTCAAAAGGAATTTTGGATGGAAATCTCGAAAAATTTCCTTTTAACGTATGGTCAACTGAGTCGATGTTAACCAACGTTGCAAGGAAGTTTAGGATTTACACATTTTAAGGAATTTGAAGATGAACACAGGGGTTACGAAAACTCTCCTACGACATGGGTCCAGCTGAACTTGATGTTGAACCGACGTCTCAGGAAAATTGGACTCATGAAAACTTCCCTTGGGCATGGAGTTAAGCTGAGTCGATGTTAACCCTCACGTTGTGAGGAGATTTCACTTGTTCAATGGTTTTAAAAATCAATTTTTTTTTATAAAAATAAGTTTTAATAGTGCAAAAAGTTAGCTAGTCATCGAGCCCCACTTGGCACTTTCCCACGAGAGTTTGTTAATATGCTTAAAACACTTATATATAGGAAGTACCAGCGGCGTATCCACCATGTTTTGCCCACATTATCTCTGTTTCGTGAGGCGGTGTCAGGTGTGCCGATATGACACGGATAGGATTTGCGCTTACTCGGCCCAATCGATAGGAAGTCGGACCGAGTATAAGATAGAATCGAACAGGTTAAACCGGCGAGTTGAATTGCGAACATAGCTGTAGCAGCGTTCGCGAGTAGCCTGATGACACAAAACATTCATGTGTCGTGTCTGGGTAGGCGTCGAGCGATAAGCGAATATCGCGTTTTCGATTTGATTCCACAATTAACCCACATGGCACGTTTCCACGAGAGTTTGCTAACATGGCGAAACACCACGTTTAACCAGGTTAGTTTTGCCTCGTGAAGCGGTGTCATGTGTACTAATACCACACAGACTGCAATGAACACCAAGCGAGCGATAAGCGGTACGCGATCCGCGAATAAGCGGTAGACGATACACGATAAGCGATAAGCGATTAGGTGATTTAAGCGAATAACACAAACACAAGACTGGTAATGACGGCGAAGATAATCGAATTACGATAAGCGGCAGTTGTTGCGTTGCAAGCGAAGGAGGTATGCGCGATTTATGCGGTTCGATTTGATTGATTAACACCACAGAGTTTACTAACATCGGGCCCCACATGGCCTTTTTCCACGAAAGTCCGCTGATATGACTAAAACGCCCTGCTTTAACCATATGAGCTTCATTTCGTGAAGCGAGGTCATGGGTGCTAACTTAACATAATTATCACGGATAACGGTAGACAATAGCGATGGTGATAGCGATAGAGTGTCACACAGCAAGCGATATAGCGATTCACATAATAAGCGGTAGTTATCCTCGTAGTAATCGATAGAGATTGCGAGATACACATGATAAGCGATTGCGATTAGCCGAGCTTTGTTTCGAATAAGCTTAACGTTACGTTGCGACGCATCACGGTTATCGAGGAGGGTAGAATAGGTCCTCACTCAACAATATCGTGAGCGTTTATGTACTTGATGAGATTTGTTGCGACAGATTTACGACCAGTCTTGCGTCAATGCAATTGCCCTGCGGGGGTAGACTCTCCAGAGTCCATCGATGAGGCGATTGCACTGCGTTTGCAGACTTACGACAAGTCTCGCGATGATGCGGTTTGGTTGTTACGCCTTGCGATTGTGTGTAGTGCATTGAAAATAATCACAATAGTATAATAGGTCTAATGACGTTCAACTCCACGTGGCACTTTCTTCACGGAACTTCGGTAGTATGATAAAGCACACCTTGCTTGACCCCTACTACTTAAATCCCGTGATTTGGAGTCATACTTCGTCGAAATGCTTATGGCACTTTAGAATTCATTACGACCTCCGTGCACTGACCCAAGTAATCCCGTGTGCACCCGTGATTAATCGTTCCTTGCACGTTTATCGTACCTCGTTCTAAGAGTGTAGTGAGGGTAAAACACATTATTTCGTGGTATAGTATATAGTATTTGTGTGAATCTAGTCTAAGCGCGACGACTAGAGAGTGAAAGGGAAACGAAAGCGAGAGTTAACGTTACACACAGTGGCAACATCGAGTAATAGAGTAGGTTCAATTCTTGGAAATAAACGTCGAAAACCGTATCATTACAACATTATCCTACGCTTGCTAGATGTTTGGTGTTGTAGACTTTTGCTGGAGCTGTTGTTGTTGTACTCAGGTTCGAGGTTCTATGCGGCAGTTGTGGGTGAAGTGACCGTAACGGTTGCAGTTATTGCAATAGCGACAGTCAGCCCCAATTGGATGATGATAGGTACATGAGTAACATTGGGGATGAGCTCCAGTGTAAGCTCGTTTTGGAAACGCCGGAACTGCTTGGAGAGGCTTCGGTTGCAGCAGTTCGGTGGTTAATGAGTTCGGGCTTGAAATCTTTCGTTTGCGGCTGGGTTTGTCGGTGTCTTGCGAAGAGGTGTCATCGTTAGAGGATTCGTCTGAGGACTCACTTGCAAAATATTTGGCCGAGTTGTCGGAAGATCCGTCGGCAGATTTGTCAGAAGAATCGGCAGCAGATTCGTCAGAAGAATCGTTAGCAGATTCGTCAGAAGAATCGGCAGCAGATTCGTCAGAAGAATCGTTAACAGATTTGTCAGGAGAATCGTTAGCAGATTCGTCAGGAGAATCGTCGACAGGATCGTCTGAAGAATTTATGGCGATTGCTTGACAAGCTTGCTTGACAGGATTCTTGGAGGAAAACCCTTCCATGAGTCGTTTGTTGTTGATTTCTAATGCTAAGCGGTAGGTTACTTCGATGGTAGCTGGTCTTGCAGCTTCGACAAAATCACCCACACACTCAGGCAAGCCGCGAATGTACTTCGAAATGGCTTTTTCTGAAGTGTTGACTTGACTTGGGCAGATTATGCTAAGCTGTTTGAACCTTGCGGTGTAGCCAGCGTTGTCACTTTCGACTTGCTTGATTTTCCAGAATTCATCTTCCAGCTTCTGAATTTCGTGAGGAGGACAGTACTCTTTCTTCATGAGCTCTTTCAGTTCATCCCAAGAGAGAGCATAAGCTGCAGAGGTACCACGTTTGTTTCGTTCGGCGGTCCACCAGTCGAGTGCTCGTGATTGAAATACTCCCGTAGCACAAGTGGTACGGAAATTATCGGGACACCCACTTTAACGAAGGGTAACTTCGATAGAGTCGAACCACTGGAGTAGTTGAGATACACCTCCTTCACCCGTGAACTCCATCGGGTCACAGGCTTTGAAGTGTTTGTAGAGAAAAGTAGATTGCGGCTCTTTTGTCTTGACGTCTTCCGAAGCTCGAGGGTTGCTAAGAGAGTGCACTTGAGCGACGATCTGGGGAATCATTTCGGCCACTCCCTCGACCACAAGGGAGTCGATCCTCTTTTCGTCCCTTCGTTTGGCTCGTCTCCTTGCTGACGTTCTCGAAGTAGAGTTGTTGGAAGGCATCTAGACAGGAAGAGACTTGGAGTGAGATTCGATCATAATGATTTTTTTTAGTTTTGCGATGCGATTGAGCGCATTCAAAACTTGATGCGATAGTATAATAGTAATGCGAATCACATAGGAGCCACATAGGAGACACGAAGTTCCTAAGTTCTCACACAATGACTTGTTGTTTATACGTATATATATACTTATATAAATGTAGTTTGTAATCATACACATACAGGTCGATTTAGAATATGCGAGGACGCATTGAGGTGAGAAAGCGAGAACGAAGGCGATAGTTTATGCATTAGTTTTGTTGCGAACATTCGGGTTTCGTTTTAGATTGCGATGCCTATGCGAGTTGTGCGTTTATAAGGCAGGGAGTGAAAATCGTTAAATCGAGGAATTGATAAAGCGTAAAGTTTCAAAGTACACAAACGTAAATATGTTCCAACCATTTGTAAAATCGGCGGGTCGTATGATAGAGTGCCTTGGGTGTTTAGGCGTCGACTACCCAAGGTAACCCAACTACATTCAACAAGTTCGTGCACGCGCGTTGACCTAGAAGGCTTCATGCTTCCACTGGGATGCAGCTCATGACATTCGTCTTCCTAGTCATCGCGTGGCTCGAGTTATCGTGATAGTCGAGTCCTTGGTGAGAGCTTTTTGGAAAACCAATCTATAGAGAGTGGAACGGCTTATTAAGGTACGGGTTTCACCCCTGACTTAACAACTTTGTTCCTAATTGTGGTTATGCTCTTCGAATAAATTCGTGAGTTCCACTAGATTTCGAAATGGAGACTTTCGTCGAGATGTGGATGTCACTCCTAACTCGATGAAAGGTTCTCGTGCTAGAAAAACGCGCTGAGTGAGTAATCTCATCGAGAGTTCTTGGTTTTCACACCTGATCTCGACTTGATCACTCGGTTTTGTTATGCGAGTATTTTCGAAACATGTGTATTGTGTCAGCCTTAGGAAAGGCTAAGTAGTATTCCAGCCTTAGGAAAGGCTTCTTCGTGTGAAGCTGTAGTACGCGGTGCTCACACAAAGTTGTAGCTTTTAGCAATTTCGATCGAGAGTATCGACTAGGCCCGATACAAACCCTTCTGGTTCGTATGAGTCGGCCTGTTGGTACTTAGACTATAGACTAGGTCGATTTCTAAGACATCGACCCGGACTAGGTCGAGTCTTGCCTAATTCCCTATAGTTATGGCTCTGATACCAATCTGTCACACCCCAACCGATGGCGGAATCATCGGGGCGCGGCACTAGGCGAATCAGATTGCTCAAGAGAATCCATAACAACTATGTTGCGATAATATTTAATACATTCGTCATCCCATACTAACAAGTAATACAACCACATAAGTTATCACAGATTTCTTGTCCTCTCGAACAATACAAATCCGTCAACCTAGATTTTAGTTGAGTTTCTAGACTTCCTAGCTTGATTTGAAATAGTCTGCGATCTAACCTGCAACATACGTTAAAATAGTTGTCAATACAAGAGTATTGGCGAGTATACAGGTTTGATATGTATAGCGTAATAGATTAAAATGTGTAGCGAATTTCCATATGCATAAACGTAACACACGACATATATACTCACAAAGCTGATACTACCAACTAAGTCCTCGATGCTCGAATATGCGATGGCAAACTAGACCCCGTCGGGCGCAATAGTACTATACTAGTCGTGGTGGGACGTCACGAGTATAAGCCCTAGCACATATGCAATTAGCATCACGTATATCTATGCATAACAGTTATTCGCAAGTGATAATTCGATTGATTGAATAATTCGTTTGATAAGTTCGAGTTGTTAGGAACGTATGTTACACCCAAAATGCGATTAAAAAGGGTTCAAGTATACTCACAGTGCGTGTTTAGCGAGAATACAACTTGATTGGATCAGTTGCGAGTACGTCTAAGTTAGCCTGAACATCGGATGATATCGTAAGCGTGCTAAACGCGAAGAGTCAAATGACCGGCCTAAATAGTGATTCGAGCGGATGTAAATCCGGTCGGATGAGCTGATCCGGTCGGATGACCATTCTTGGTCGGATGAGTATATCCGGTCGGATGACCATCTCCTGGTCGGATGAGGCCATCTCCGTTCGGACCAGTTCAGTGGATCGGATGACATGTTGATTGGGTCGGATGACAGTCATCCGGTCGGATGACATGCTATCCGATCGGATGGCATGCTATCCGATCGGATGGCATGTGGTCCGTTCGGATGACATGTTGTCCAGTCGGATAACACGTCTGTTTTAACGTCTCCATCAACTGTTTTTGAGTGTTTTCGGAAGAAATACGTGTGGTTTCACTGAGATGTGGCGATATCGTTTTAAACAATGATATTTTATCAGTTTTGACCCGTTCTAACGGCCGGGAACCACCCCGTTCCATCAGATCTGGCCATTCTTGACAGTTTCTCATGATTAATCCCGAAATCGTTCAGTTCTTGATTAAATACATATATTTTTAGGTGAGATTGTTATAAAAACATGTGGAAATCACCCAGATCTGAGTCGTTTATGGTGGGATGAGGTCACACTTTGAAGTTCATATGAACTCTTGGTGACATCACCTTAAAACACCTCAAATCAGTAGATTTCACGGTTAGAAATTGAGTTTTAAAAGACAGAATGATGTAGAATTGAGTATAGATCATAGAAGTACGAGTTTTAGGTTGAAATCTTACCGGAATCGCGAGGAATCGAGAGAAAAGGGTCCAAGAGCGTGTTTGGTCGAGTGAGCTGTCACATCACTGTTTAAGTGATGTGACGTGCTATTTATAGGCAACAGAGAAGGCTGAAGGGTGTTGGGTCGGATGGCCCATCCGTTCAGATGGCCTGTCCATTCGGATGGCCACTCCGGCGCGGGGGATTTCTTTGTTTTCGAGCGTTGCGATAGTTTTTGGAGTACGCGCTTTCTATAGTTAATTTATATTATTATTATTATATATGAATATATATATCACTAGGGGTCGTATTTACGTATCCATGATTCAAAGTTTCGAAATAACAATCGGTTTTCGATTCGAGTATGCGATTATTAGTGACGTTTCACGGCCATCAAGGAGGGTAGTATAGGTCCTTTCTCGATGTTATCGTGAACGTTATTGTGTGTTGTGCCACAATGACTGACGGGGTACCACTCACTCGTATTGTCATCATCGTCACGACAACTAGAGCTATAGCACTCACCCGAGAGTCTTTGTTAGCGTTAGTTGTCTGCGTTTTGACACATCACGGCCACTGAGGAGGGTAGAATAGGTCCTCACTCAATGTCATCGCGAGTGTTAGTGTTTGTGATGCGATGTAGCTATAATGTATTGCGGAAAAATATGCGATTATCCTTCGAATAGCGATGTGTGCAATATAGTTACATTATGATCCGAATCTCTGGTGCTAGGCGTAACGAGTATATCGAGTAGTAACAATGCATGAAAGTGCGGGTTGTTACAGCTTACGCAGCCCGCGTATTATTTCGGGTAGGGTTTAGGGTGTCCGGGTCACTGCCTAGCTTCGCCACGATGATAACACGTGTCATCACCGGGCTGCGCCACTATCTTGATCTCACGCGGCTCGCATAAGCTTAGAGGGTGGCTTACGCGGCCCGCCTAAACTTAAAATTCATAGAAATCAGATTTTAAACCTTGATACCGCCCGCGTAAAGGTTGGGATGGGTCTACGCGGCCCGCCTCAACTTAATAAACAGATTTTTAATTTTATTTTTAATGCTATACTGTATTTCGGGCTCGGTTTTCACATACGGGGTGTATTTAAAGACATATTGGGACATTTTAAAATATACTAGAGTGTCGGAAAAATTATGAGGGTGTTGGTTTTATTGAGGATTGTTACATCCTCCCCACCTTGTTTTAGAGCTCGCCCTCGAGATCTACTATAACAAGTGCGTATATTTCTTTTGCATTTCAGATTCAAGTTCCCATGTGTACTCAGGTCCTCTTTTGGAGTCCCACTTTACTTTGACCAGAACTAGTCTCTTATGCTTGAGGTTCTTGACTTTCCTGTCTTCAATCAGTAGAGGTCTTTCTACAAACTTGAGTTGTTCATTTACCTCTTTATCCTTAAGAGGTACTATTTGCGATTCATCAGCTAAGCATTTCTTGAGATTAGATACATGAAACACATCATGTATTCCTGCCATTTCCTCTGGCAGTTGTAGCTGATAGGCTACAGGTCCTATTCTTCTAATAATCTCAAAAGGTCCAATATACCTGGGACTTAGCTTTCCCCTTTTTATGAATCTTACCACTCCTTTCCAAGGAGAGACTTTTAATAATACTTTATCTCCTACTTGGAATTCCAATGGTTTGCATCGGTTATCAACATAGCTCTTCTGTCGATCACGTGCTGCTTTTAGTCGTTCCTTGACTTGAATAATCTTGTCGGTTGTTTCTTGTACTATCTCAGGTCCAGATAGATGCTTTTCCCCAATTTCTGCCCAACAGACTGGGGTTCGGCACTTTCGTCCATAAAGTGCTTCAAATGGTGCAGCATTGATACTTGTGTGATAACTATTATTATATGAAAATTCTATTAAAGGTAAGTGATCATCCCAATTACCTCCGAAATCAATTACACAAGCTCTAAGTATGTCCTCCATTGTCTGAATCGTCCTTTCACTTTGTCCATCCGTTTGAGGATGATAAGCTGTGCTCAGTTTTAACTTGGTTCCCATTGCCTTTTGGAAACTTGACCAAAAATGAGAGGTAAATCGGCTATCCCTATCAGAAACAAGTGATAAAGGAATTCCATGTAATGAAACTATTTCGTTTACATATAGTTTAGCTAGTTGTTCCATACTAAAAGTTTCCTTCATTGGTAGGAAATGGGCTGACTTGGTTAGTCTATCTATAATCACCCAGATTGTATCATTACCTTTTCTTGTTTTTGGTAATTTGGTAACAAAATCCATTGTTATTAATTCCCATTTCCACACTGGCATTTCTAACTGTTGTAACAAACCTGAGGGTTTCTAGTGTTCAGCTTTGACTTGTGAACAGGTTAAACATTTAGAAACACAGGCTGCTATATCCTTTTTCATTCCTATCCACCAGAAATTCTTTCTTAAATCTTGATACATTTTATCACTTCCTGGATGCATCGTATATTTAGATTTATGGGCTTCTTCTAATATACGGTGACTTAGGTTTCCTAATTTAGGTATCCACATTCTCTTTTTATGGAATCTCCAAATTCCATATGTTCCTTGTTCTAATTCCTTAATCATACCTTTCAATTTTTCAGTATCATCCTTGATTACTGATTCTTGTGCTTCTCGAATTTGATTATTTAAATCTATTTGCAGATTTAATTTAAGAGAACGTACCCTTTTTGGCTTTTCATGATACTTTCGGCTTAAAGCATCTGCCACTACATTTGCTTTTCCTTCATGATACTGGATATCACAATCATAGTCACTGAGCATTTCCATCCAGCGTCTTTGTCTCATATTCAACTCCTTTTGCTTGAAAACATACGTTAAACTCTTATGATCGGTGAATATGGTAAACTTACTACCATAAACGTAATGTCTCCAAATCTTAAGAGAAAAAATTACAGCTCCTAATTCCAAATCATGGGTTGAATAATTTTCTTCATGATTCTTAAGTTGTCTAGATGCGTAAGCTATAACCTTTTGGCGTTGCATCAACACACATCCATAACCTAATTTAGAAGCGTCACAATAGACTACAAAGTCTTCAGCTCCTTCTGGTAATGCTAGTATGGGTGTATGGGTTAATCTTTGCTTAAGGATTCTAAAGGCTTCTTCTTGTTTTAATCCCCATTCAAACTTAACAGATTTACAGGTTAGCTTAGTTAAGGGAATGGCTATTCTAGAAAAATCTTGAATAAACCTTCTATAATAACCGGCCAATCCTAAGAAACTTCTAACCTCGGTTGGTGACTCAGGGGTTTTCCATTTAGTAATCGCCTCGATTTTTGTTGGATCCACATGAATTCCTTCATGATTGACTAGGTGTCCGAGAAATTGTACATGTTCTAACCAAAATTCGCACTTTGAAAATTTAGCATAAAGCTTTTCCTTCCTTAATAAACTTAAAAGTGCATACAAATGCTTTGCATGATCCTCTTTATTCATAGAGTAAATGAGAATATCATCTATAAAAACAATTATGAATTTATCCAAATATGGCTTACATATTCGGTTCATCATGTCCATAAATGCAGCTGGGGCATTGGTTAAACCAAATGGCATGACAGTAAATTCATAATGGCCATACGTTGTTCTGAATGCGGTTTTAGGAATGTCCTCTTCCTGTACCTTTAATTGATGATATCCTGACCTTAAATCGATTTTAGAGAAAAATCGAGCTCCTTGTAGTTGATCGAACAGATCATCGATTCTTGGTAATGGGTACCGATTCTTAATCGTGACCTTGTTTAATTCACGGTAGTCAATGCACATACGCATCGATCCATCCTTCTTTTTAACAAATAAAATTGGTGCTCCCCATGGCGATGAACTTGGCTGTATGAATCCTTTTTCTAGCAAGAGTTAAATGCCATTTTAGTCCCTGTGGTTTGGACCATTTTGCCAGTTTAGTCCAAAGGTTTCATTTTTAACCTGTGGGTCCAAAAAGGTTTCACAGTTGCCATTTTAGTCCACTGGGTTAACTTCATCCGTTTTTTCTGTTAACGAGAAGGCCAATTCGGTCATTTTATGTGGCTGAATTGCCCTTTTAGTTAACAGAATTACATACAAAATGACCAAATTGGCCTTCTCGTTAACAGAAAAAACGGATGAAGTTAACCTAGTGGACTAAAATGGCAACTGTGAAACCTTTTTGGACCCACAGGTTAAAAATGAAACCTTTGGACTAAACTGGCAAAATGGCCCAAACCACAGGGACTAAAATGGCATTTAACTCTTCTAGCAATTAGTCCAATTGTTTCTTCAATTCCTGCATTTCTGCGGGTGCCAAACGGCAAGGTGCTTTGGCAATCGGTGCTGTTCCTAGTATTAAATGGATTCTGAATTCAACTTCTCTATCTGGAGGTTGCCCTGGCAATTCTTCTGGAAATACATCTAAAAACTGAGATACTACTGGAATATCTTTTAAATCATTTCCTTTAGTGTTAGTGATTATAGAAATTAAATAAACTAATGATCCTTTTCTGATATAACTTGCCATTTTCATCACAGAGATGAATTTAGAAGATCTAGATGGTTTATCTCCTTTAATTGTGATCATTTTACCTTTTGGTGAATTTACTTGAATTGACTTTTGATCACATAAAATACTGGCTTTATTGGTTATTAACCAATCCATTCCTAGAACAATATCAAATCCTGCCAGATTCATGGGATAAAGGTTTGCAATAAATTTCTGATTTAAAATTTCTATGCTTGCTCCCTGCAAGATTTCAGAAATCCTAACAGTTTCTCCATTAGCTGTCTCTACTAAGCATTCTTGTGGTAGTTTAGTTAATGACTGATTTAGAAATTTGCAAAATGATGTATTAATAAAACTTTGGTTTGCACCAGAGTCAAATAATACTTTAGCAAAAACATCATTAACTAAAAACGTACCAGCTATGACATCTGGAATCATCTTGGCTTCATCTGCAGTCAGAACAAATGCTCTAGCATTTTTAGTATTCTTGTTGTTTGTAGCTGGAGCTAATTTTGGGCAATTAGGCTTGATATGACATTGTTCTCCGCAGTTGTAACATATCATGTTGTTAGCTTTCTTCCTGCAGTCTTCTTCCTTGTGTCCCGATATTTTGCAAAAGTTACAGTATATGGAGCATCTTCCTGAATGCTTTCTTTTGCAATTCTTACAGTAAGGTGTAGAGGTAGAACCTATATTTTTCCCACGATTAAAATTTCCAGAACGAAATTCTTGTGTGAGCTTCTGGGTTAGGTTCCTTCTTTGATCCTCTTCTCGGGTACGGACTAATTCATCTGTCAAGGTATTTGCTAGTTCTACAGCTTCTTCTATGGTTTGAGGTCTAGCTGCCTTGACTACGTGTCTTATCTCCCCAATTAATCCCCAGATATAACGGGAGATTAACACAGGTTCAGGTGAAACAAGAGTTGGCACTATTCTAGCATATTCGAAGAATAATTTAGTGTATCCCTTACTATCCACACCAGTCATTCTAAGGTTTAGGAATTTGTTTGCTATCTGTTCCTTTTCATTGGGTGGGCAAAATTTCCTTTCTACCTTGTCCTTAAATTCCTCCCATTCCATATTGTAAGTTCTATCACTTCCTTTTGATTGGAGGATAGTGTTCCACCATTCTAGTGCTGGATTCTTAAAAAGATTAGAAGCAAACATTATCTTATCTTCTTCAGCACACTTGCTTATTCTTAAGACTGCCTCAGTCTTCTCTATCCAGCGTAGGGTTGCAATGGCCCCTTCGTTGCCCAAGAATTCCATTGGTTTACAAGACCAAAATTCTTTATAAGAACAACCGTAAGACACGATTCTTCTCCTTTTGGGAATGGGCATTTGAGGTACAGGTCCATTGTTCACGCTGTTTTCTGGTTCGATAGGTCGCTTACTGCTATGCTTACTTTTATTATTCGCTTCTTGAATCGTTTGAATAATAAATGGCATGGCATCTATGATTCCTTGTGCCACGATATGTTGAACGACACTATTATCCATTTGGTTTCCATTGTTATTGATGCTTGGATTCTCATTAACCACGTTAATGTTACTCTGGTTATCATTATTCAGATTTCCTTGATTTCCTTCGTTGGCCATCTGAATTTTAAACATTTACCAATCATTAATAGAATAATTAAATAGTTTAAGTAACAACCACATAATACACATACTGATCAAAAAGTCGTGCATTGCGACTTTACTCTTTTTGATATAGTATGCGTCAAATACACACTAAAACAGAAATTAAAAATTACAATACTACTATGCCTCGTTAACCACAGAGTGGTCTATACTACGATAGATTTATTATTATTACACATATTTTATTTATTTTATTATTATTACCAACTTTATCATCTCCTTCATGGATATGGATTTCCCCCGAAATCCATCTGGCGCTCATCGTATTTCCATACGAGTTGCTCTCCTACATACCTCATCCTCTCGCTACTTTCTATGATTTCCTCTCCAAAATTTCGGAGTTCTTGCAAATTCTCTGCACTCATTGGGGGTGCAGGTACTGGTATTGGCTCTGGGTACTGAGGTACTGGATTCTCCTGAGGGTATGGATTCTCCAAAATCTCCCTAATGTATTCATCATTGTCAAAATAGGGATCTAGAGGGTCCAGACCTGGATATGCTGCTAAGTTCGGCAAGGTTTCTTCGTTTAAGTGATAGTGTGGCACATAATCCCTAAGATCATCAAACCATGGATCATAATTTGGATCTAGAGGATTAGGGGCTGGTATCCTAGGTATCTCCTCAGGGTTAAAATCATGCATTTCTACCTCCATCGGTTGAGTGGAAATCAAAGGTAAGGGTTGTGGGGCTACTAGTTGTTCCAGACTTGGGTCAGCAGCAGTTGTAGCTAGGATATGGAAATTGGCTAGGCTTCTATTAAGCATATCCTGTGTATGGGCATCTGTCTTTTTCTTAGCAGCCGCTAGAACTCTTTGCTGTTGCAACTTTCGCATTCTTTTTCTACGTGCAAATGCTTACTTACTGAACCATCCTCTTTTCTTATGAGGGAATGGCTCTTCTGACTGAGCTTTAAAGGCAAACATCCCTTCTTCCTTATCAGCAGAATACCCAGAAAGGGCAGGCTGTGAAGAGGTACCTTCACTCCTAGGTGAATCAGACAACTGACGACACATGTCTGAGAGTCCTTGATCACTCATACTGTAAACTAACAAATAGTCAAATAACACAAAACACATAATCACATAAATTATTTCCTAACACAAAATTTAGAATTTAAGTGTCAGAAGAACACTTCTTTGGCTTAGACCAGTGGCTAGTCTCTGATACCACCTTCTGTCGCAACCCCCGATCCCTTATCTGTCCCGGGAACGGGCGGACGCGAACTCAGAATTTCGGTGGTATCAGTTGGTTAATTTGGCAGCGGAAATTTCATCAGGACCGTAGTTAGGAAATGTTTATCAGAGTAAAACCACCATATTTGATATTAATAATCACATGGGTAAAATCCAAGTTTCTTATTACAATATGTTTATAGGGATAAACCCTATTTTATTGAATTTAAAACATCGTCTTTTAGGTAACTTTTATAGCCACATTTTTCCCAAGCCTTCAGTGCTCTCCAGCTAGCTTTTTACTAATTGGCTGTCACATTGTGTTACCTGAAACGCGTTTTAAAAACATTTGTCAGTGGGAAATACTGGTAAGTGAATCCCAGTTTAATCAAGAAACATTTTATCAATTAAAACAGTATTGAGAGCGATCACATTGTTTATTTCTACAAAATTACTCATTCAGTACTGTCAATCCTGACTTGTGGGTCATATTACACATTGGCTAACTTTTTGTCCAATGGTAACGTATTGTCGTCCCGACTTACTACTCACAGTGTAGTAAATTTTGTATACAAAACCCCAACATACCGGCAGTAATTGAAGAACTACAAAGACTCAATCACCGCTTAATCACATTGTAAAGCATTAAGGTTTTGTAAAATATTACAAAAAGTTTAACAAAAATTTGATAAACTCACATTGCTATCTTAGACTTTGCGTAAGGGTTTCCTGGGATTAATCTATAATTTTCACAAATGTACATAGGTTAGTATAATAACCTTTTAAAAATATTAATGATACCCTCCCCGAGACGGTATTCCAACAACTACGTCGGGCAGAACCACAACAGTTGTTACGGAACCCTAAATCAATCGGGCAGCGTATCTAATACGAAACTGGGGTTATAATACTTACAACGGAGCAGAACCTCGCTAATTAGGGGGGTATAATACCCGCGTATTATGCCTAATATCAAAATTTGAGATTGAGAAATGAATTTTGAACAATTTCTGGTTGAACCCGATGGCTCCTTTATATAGTTGCTGAAACTGGTTCTCACGCGGCCCGCGTAAGAGTGAGCAAGGGCTTACGCGGCCCGCGTACTAGTCCGGGTAGGGTTTAGGGTGTCCGGGTCACTGCCTAGCTTCGCCACGATGATGACACATGTCATCACCGGGCTGCGCCACTATCTTGATCTCACGCGGCCCGCGTAAGCTTAGAGGGTGGCTTACGCGGCCCGCCTAAACTTAAAATTCATAGAAATCGGATTTTAAACCTTGATACCGCCCGCGTAAAGGTTGGGGTGGGTCTACGCGGCCCGCCTCAACTTAATAAACAGATTTTTAATTTTATTTTTAATGCTATACTGTATTTCGGGCTCGGTTTTCACATACGGGGTGTATTTAAAGACATATTGGGACATTTTAAAATATACTAGAGTGTCGGAAAAATTATGAGGGTGATGGTTTTATTGAGGATTGTTACCCTATGCCAACAACTCAGCCTCTAATAGGATTAATGCTCCTTCGAAGATAGATGAAGAACCTTACGAGTGGCGACCACCATGGCACGCCACCAAAACTCGTCCGTATGGCGCCCGAAGAACCGAGTGGCGACCACCATGGTACTTTATTATGACTCATCCGAGCGCCATCAAAAGAACTGAGTGGAAGCCGCCGTAGCGTATCAGAAAGTTTCTTCGGATTACATCCTTGAGGAGAAGGATTTTTGAGCGGTGGGGAATGATGTGTGCCACACCCTTAGTTCCCTTACCCACGTAGTCCACTCCATACATATTATCTACTTTTAGTTCCTTTATTTACTCCATGTTTGCATTATGCTAATTTTAGTGGTTTAGTGGTAGGAGTTATTTACAATTTGTTCAATTGTTACGTAAGGCTATATAATAGCCATTAGGCTTCATTAATGAAGTTATGCAAAGAAATGAATTAGTAAAAGTCTTGTTTCCTTCTAAATTTCTTCAAGTTCCTTACTATTTTCTTAGGACCATTTGATATACGATTCGGTTCGTATCACAACCATGACCCGAACACCCTTTAGCCTAAGTTGTAATAACAAAAATATCACTTCTAATCCCATGTTATATTTTTTCCATCTTGACATTGGAATGTTTCTACCTGTTAATATGAAAAAAAGGAGAGTATCAAACTGAAAAAGAGAATGTACATTGCAAGGAGGTGGATTTTGTTCTAAGAAAATGATGAACATTATGTTGCAATTGTTTTCAAGGACATTAGTGTCAAAATATTAACAATACCAACATAAATGAAGACGTGGATATAGTGCTAAGGGTGGTACAGACGATCCCAAGGGTCGGGCTGGAGGAGATCATAAGTCTAAGAACTAATAAAGTAAAATAATAACTAGAAGTATCTTTTTTAATTATTAATTGTATTATCTTAGTTTAGTAGATATGTATTGTTTGGTTTTTATAGTTGTTTAATGTGTTTCATATTTAACTAGGATTAGGATTTGTTTGTTTATTTAAAGAATGTGATTGGTGATTGTAGTTTGATTCATAAAAGTTTAATTCTACAAGCTTCTGTACTACTTTCACAACTGGTATCGGAGCCTCACATCGAGAAGCCGATCAGGAAGAAAGAAACCTAATCAGTGGCAGGCATCAAAACTGTTTTCATCGCACGTGTAACCTAATCGAAGACCGGTCAATTACACTGGAACTCGAAGGGAACATTCAGGTCAAAACCTTATCTGTTTTGAACGTAGGAAACAAGAAAAACAGGGCAACAACAATAAGAATGGTAGAACTTAGGTGGTAGGCAGAATCAAGAAATTGAATCCTATGAACTACAAACAATGGTCCACTTGCATCAAGTCTTATCTCCAAGGTTAAGACCTATGGCAAGTAATGAATGGCACTGAAACCAGGAAACCCACCAATGACATTAATGGAGCAATTTGAAAATGGCAGATAAAGGCAGGTGGTGCTATGTTCCTGATCAAAACAACAATGGAAGAAGAAGTTATGGATCATATTCAAGACCTGGATCAGCCTAAACTAGCGCAGGATACTCTTGAAGCACTAAAAACGAGATCATGACTATTCCCCAAGGAGATCTTCTGGTCTCTCAATACTTTAGAAAAGTAAAAATTTATGCCGCAAGATCGGAGAATTAGACCACAGTCTTTGGTCAATGATGCACACATTAAACGGATATTGATACACGGGTTAAGACCCGAGTATCGCAGTTTGTATCACTACTATCCAGGGTTGGACCACACAACCAATTACAACTGAGTTTGAAAATTTATTGGAAGGCCAAGAAGCTTTATCAAAGCAGCTTGTTGGAACATCAATCAAGAATGAAATCGAGGCATTGCATGCTTCAAAGTCAACAGGAGAAGCCAAAGGTTCGATAAAGTCAAAAAGAATCAAGGAAGCGACGAAGTAAAAGTGAACGACAAAGAAGATAAGGCTGAGAGCAAGAAATATATAGAGGCAAAAGATTTCCGTTAAGTGACACAATTGTGGTATGAAGGGCTATATGGGGAAAGATTGTCGCAAGCCAAATGAAGATGTGGGTAATAACGCTAAACGGGAAACCAAGGAAGGATGGGACGTCGACGTTTTTATAGCTCAGGTAGAAGAATCCAACACCTTTATGGCACAAATGGATGAAACTGCTTTTACTACTGCTACTGCCATTACTACAATGAAACCTCGTTCAAATAGCCTTGATAACTGGATCGTAGACTCGGGATGCTCAAACCATATGACAAGTGATAAACAAAAGAATTCAAATTCAAGGAGGTATGACGAAAATTGTATGGTGGTTATAGCTGATAATTCGAGGTATCCTATACCCAATATAGGAGATGTTATTTTCTCAGACCACAAAGGGAAGCCAAGTTTGAATTTAAATGAAGTTTATCATGTCACGGGAATGGGGAAAAACCTAATCTAGATCTCACAAATCACCGAGATAGGGAAACATGTGGTAGTTGGACCAAACTCGGTTTGAGTATTTAAAGAGTTTGAAACCCTAAACCGATACCGATTCTAGAGGGAAAATGAAGAGATACCATTTAGGTTTTATAAGTTGATCATCTTATGTAGAATGAACCCGGAGTAACAGTAATTCTGATTTATGGCACCTCCGTTTGTGTCATCTTGCTTATGATAAACTGGATATGATGGTTAAGAAAGAAATCGTTGCAGGCATACCCAAAAATAAAGTTGTTAATAATTTCATATGTGCAGGTTGTCAGTATGGAAAGTTTCATCAACACTCTTATGATCGGTATAAATTAAATCGTTGTGTTTGCGTTTGATATATCGATTAGTGGATTATGCATCTAATCAATCTAAATTGGTTGAATATTGTTGTTCTTCATTTTTGTGAGAAACAAGATCAAATCTTGGGAATTTCAATTGGTATCCGAGCCTGTAACGCCCATAATTTCATAAGATCAAAAAAACAATAAGAACGTAATTTTTTTTAACTTTCATTACTAAATTCTAATAATTACCAAAATAACCTTAAAGTAGTTCGAAGCAAACACAACCATCATAATACATCACAAGTGTCTACTCGAACTACCATATCAAGATAGTAATCCTAAACTTACCTACGAAGTCCTAAACAATTAGTTTAACATTTACAAAATCATAAGTGTTTTGACCCGTTCAAAATAGATATAAATCGGAAGCGCGTAAAGGGGCGATGATGTGTGTTCAATCCAAGCTCGCCATCATCAAAGGTGAGATTTACCTAACATTTATAACACAAATAATGCATTAGTACAAATCTTTCTAACATAACCATTACATTTACCATTTCATTCCTTATATGACCCGATAACAAGATCATATAGATAATTCATCCTTTTACCTATTATTTCTTCACAAATAGCAATTCCATTTGAAACTGATATTGCGTTACCATTTCTTCATTAACATCTTTCATTCATCCGACTCGATCATATCGAGTCAAAGACTCGAACTTTCAACATAGTTTATCATTCATGGCTACTTTGACCCATTCATAATGGCTCAAAATTAAACCATTCCATCATCACATAACTTCATACATCTTGATCCGTTTACAACGAATAATTTCATACTCACATCTTAATCTTGTTATTCATTCGTTTTGACCCGTTCATGACGGGTCATCATACATACTTCAAAATTCATTGATATTCAATACATCACATTTACCATACTTTGAAACTATAACTTATAAACAAGTAATAATAATAACATGAAGCCAATGCGGTAATCTTCATTATGATAAAGTAAAGTTTACATGAACTTACCAGGATCTTGCGTTCCTAGAGCCTTGGATTGACTTGTGCCTTCTTCTTTCTTCACCCTATAAAGTGCAACATTACATGTTTAGCTTTCATAATATCCATTGCATACGCACACTTCAATTATCTATTATGGCGTTAATTAACCGTATGGAGGAAGGTAATAATATGGAGGGATGTATGCCTGGTTGCTTGGAGTAATGGGGGAATTTTGTACCGAATATGGCATGATTACTGGCTAGTGCGGTGGGGTTGACAAGGCTGCGGTAAGAGCCGCCAAATACATTGGAAGAAACTGGAACATATCGGTGGGCTGATAATATTGCGCCGTAGTACTGTACTGCGAAACACTAGTACTAATCGCGTGTAACGCCCTGCTATTTCGTACCTTCTATATTTGGAAACCTTTGTTTATAATCCTATTATTGGAAACTTTGTGTTCTTGTAATCGTCCTTTCGATGTAACCTTTGTAGAATCCGAGACTTGAATCACAATGAAATTCACGTTTGAACGATATATTATCCAGGACTCTTGGTTCGTTATTACACAATGAAACTCGATGCTCGTTAAACTAATTAAAACTCTTAAACCAATGAAAGTCGAATCCTAATTCTTGAAACTCGATAGTTTCACGAAATGGTTAATCGTTGAAGAAATCTTGTAGCTTTAATTAAATTCGTTATAATTATGGTCATTTATCAAATTGGTTAAATTAATTAAATTAATTAATTTTATTTTTTAAAAGTTTATTTTTATAATAATCTAGTTAGTTTCGTTAGATTTTAAAGTTACTAAATACAAATTAACTTAGTTAGTTTAAATTATAAAGTTAGTTTTCTTTTTAAAATAACAAAACTTGGTTAATTAAACTTACACGGACTGTTTGTATTAATTGCTGAAAGTTTAAGGTTATAAAAGAAACAAAAAATAAATAAATAAACAAAAACTGCTGACAACGGGACTCGAACCCGGGTCACCAGTATCAGCAAATGCGCGAACAACCAGCTGAGCTATGCCTTCTTATTGAACAAACCCAGCAGCGTAAATCATTTATACACTCGTTAAAAACGGCCTGATCCACAACCAGCACAACCATACTCGTTTTGGGCGAGTTTTTGTGAGTTATTTGACTTTTAAACCATGTTTTAGCAATTAATATCTAACCACAACCTAACCTAACTCTTCCCTATAAAACCCAAACATAATCCAAGCATTTTACACTTTGCAAATCATCAAAAACACTCTCAAATCCTCATCTAATCAGCTGTTAATCACGAATTCGAGCAGATTCATACCAAGTTACAAAAGTATGCATAACTCTCTCATTTCTTAACCTTTTCACTTGATTCTTTTTCCCACTTGCTTGGAACAACCTTAGGAACATTTCCAGAGGTTTTCCATGGAAAACCAAGCCCTGTAATGTCACCAAAAAGGCTCCAAAGTGGAATGTTCATTTCTGTTTTCATCTAAACTTGTTAATCTTAGTTGAACTTGAGTCTAACCCATCTCAAACCTATGTCCTAATGCTTATAACCTCATTTGTGGTTAGTTAGGCTTAAAAAAAAGGTTGAGACATGTTAAATCAGAGGTTAAAACCTCACAAACATTCTGTTTTAGAAAGGGTTTTACCCACAAGAAGTGTTCAAGCTTGAAGCTTGATGTATGTGTGATTGTTAGACTAGCTGGGGCTATCTTTCACAAGAATCCACTCACTTCTTGATGTTTTTCCATAGATTAGTTGTTATTATTTCATTAATACTTGTAAGTTCATGACCCTCCTTGTTGTTTATGACAACAAGTGTAGTGGTGAACAATGGAGGTACCTAAATGGGAGCTTTGTTCTTCCTACCTCATGTATGATTTCTATGATACTTAGAGGTGCCTAAATGAAGACTTTAATCTTCTACCTCATGTTTGACATATATGATATAATATACACTATGTAATACTTATGTAACAACCAAATAATCGAACTCTTGGTGATGAACTAATGGACATTCGTCAAGCTAGTAGATTGTATCATCTTAGGCCTTGACAACTTGTCACGATTCTAATGGAACCTTGTTCCATGAAAACATTTAAACTCTTTTAGAGTTTCATAGTGTCAAGAATAAGTGTCATAGGTGTTAGATGATTATTTTCATATGTTTATTTTCATGTTATTTAAACTCCAAATCCCTAGAACCATATGTAAACACCTCTTAAACTCCAAATCGAACAAATTCAACTTTCTAGTCTCAACAACTTCGACACATTGGATAATTGGAAAGCACATGCAATTTTGTGAGTATACTCGAACCCATTTTTTTTACTTTTAAACACATTTGGGTGCAACATGTATTCTATATAAACACACGAAAACACTTGAAACTATTTGAATCACACTCTATCCATATTGAAGCATGTTAATCTCCCGCTAGTCTATTGGGGGTAAAACTTTGAACAATTTGATGCTTGTTAATCTCGTATGCTACGTAAACTATTTGTGTTGATATATGCTCATTAACTTTGCTAGTCCACCTTAACAATTATAGCGCTATGGGAGTAATGCACCGCCCACGAGTCTTGGGGTATTGTTAAGTTAAACATCTTACCCCCCGCGATACTTTGGGATAGACTATTTTAACGCATTGGATTCTTGGGTTTGAACATATTGTTACACATTCTCAGCGTACTAGTAACTTGCATATTATTGTTCATGTTGGATACTAGCACGTTAAACAATTTTATTCTATGTTATACTATGTATCAAACTTGTATACTCGCCTTTGCTTTTGCATTAAACTCTATTTTAATACATGTTGCAGGTTCGATAGACAAGATGATGCTAAGTGAAGAAACAAGATTTAGGTGGACTTAGAATCACATTTAGATTAATCGATTTTGTCAATGTGTCTTTGAAACAATGTTGTCTTATTTGATTTTTGTATGCATTTTTAGCAATTTTATGAAATTTGAATTTAATCTATACTGTCACTATGCATTTTTAGCAATTTTATGAAATTTGAATTTAATCTATACTGTCACTATCACACCCTGACTTTTGCGGAAGCATATGATGTGTGACTTGTTTAATACCATTGCATTCAATCATAATAAACAACTATTTGATCAAAACGATGTTCATCCATTCATTAAGTAAAAGTATTACAAATACCAGTTATTTATCTTTCAAACAACACAACCTTCGACTAAGATACAATTCAACAAAAGTAGATGACATCTAAACTTGGAATTTACTTCTAGAAACAACACCCGCACCCAAGATCCAACTTGTTACCTGAAATACATGTAATTTTGGAAAACATCAACAAAAGTTGAGCGAGTTCATGCGTTTTGTGTAAGTACTGACAAACTTGTAAACCTTTGAGAGATTCCTTTGAAAACAGGTATGAAAAGCATTTATGAACATATTAAGTAATGTTTTACAAGGACATTAAGGCATGTGAGGACATAGGGAGCACTCAAAATGAGTAGGCTTATACCCTCGTCGATTTCCCTCGACTATATCGAATTCCCCTTCGACTATGTCAATTCACCTCGACTGATGTCGATTCGCCTCGACTGATGTCGATTCGCCTCGACTGGGACACCGAAGCACTCAAGTGGTCACAAGTACCATGAGTGGGGTTCGGTCGTACCCGTTAGATCTAACCTTCGTCCCTAATTAAGAATTAATGACATTTCAAATTTAATCTATGCTCACATGATCTAATAGTTCATTTCATAGTCAATTCATACCGTAAACATTTGTAACATGTATTCCACCCCCGAGAGTTATAAAACCAAAAACAGTTAAGAGGAAAGGGGGATATGAACTCACTGTTTTGCGTTCTTCAATCCGACGTAACTCAAGCAGCTACTAGGGTGCACGACTACCTACAACGTACTACGGTCTATTAGACGAGCGGGTCATGCCTTGACTTTGTATTAGTTAGTGTCTTTGAGTTACGTTTTATTGTGCCTTCAGTATTATTCCAAGTCATATAATTATTTGTTAAAATAATAAATATTTTAACTTAAATTACATTTATCAAATTTTGAAGTAATTGTTAAAACAATATATATTAACTTGATACTTCCCAAGTATTCATATATGTATTTCCTTCCCAAGGATGGGTGTATTTGTATTCTTATACTTGTATATTTTTGCCATGTATCGGTGTTGTATTCCGGAGTGCATTTATATGTATGAGAATACGTATTTTCTTGTATTCATTAAGTATTCTTATACTTAATTCGTAATAATTTTTCCGGAATATTATCTTTAATAAAGTTCACCAATATATATTTCCAAAATACATATACTTTAAGAAATACTTCTTAGAAAAATTATTTATAATTTTTCCTTTGGCAAAATATTTGTATTTTCACATAAGTTCCAAAAGTAATACATTTTTCAAGTTTTCTCAAGAAAATATATATTTTTCCCAAAAATAATATATCTTCTAAAAATTCCAAGAAAATATATTTTTACTTCCAAAAATAATATATTTTCTCCTTGTCAAAAATATGATATAAATTTGCAATAATTGTAAAAATTATATTTTTGTTCCTTTGATGTTCAAAATATTATTTACCAAAATATACTTATGAGTAAGTTTTCCGGAATATTTTGTAAGTTACATTCTTTTGTTCGGTTTCACCAATATTTTGTGTATTCTTTGTATATTCACGTTCTTGGAATTTTGGTAATATTTTGGATTGTATTTTTTTTGTATTTTGATGAGTTATATTATTTCAAGTCCTAAAATAATATACATAATATACAAATAATCACACACATGGTGGCATCTAAATATATGTTTCCTAAATACATATTTAGTCACTTTTATTTACAAAAACCAACCTCCAATATTTGTATTTTTGTAACATTTATGGCAAACTTTATGTGAAAATCCATGGTTTAAAATACACTTGTAAATATTTGTTTAGAAATATTTTTCTAAGTGTTTAATTTTTAGAAAATTTTTGCCATAGTTTCCCCTTAAAAATGGAGGTTTCCATGCTTTCAAAGCATATCATTTTCTTTTAAAATCATCATCAATCATCAACAAATCATTCAACACTTACCATGTGCCAAAAATATGAAATTTACACTATGTCATGAACTTGAAACTTTGTAAAAATTTGTAGTAACTTACTAGTTTATTTAGTAAGCTTAGTTACCCTTTAAAGTGTGGTTATTTATTTAAAAATATCATTCTTGAAAAATTTAGATCTTCACAACTTGTGAAGTGGTTTTCTAAAAATATTTCTTCTTGAGTTTTTCTTGTTAAATATATATTTCTACACTTGATTAACCACTAAAAATGTGGTTAATTTCTTTAAGAACCAAGTTTATGTAAATCTTGTATTTTTAACTTGGTTTCTTTGCAAAATCATTCTTGAAATCATATGTTTACAAGTCCCATTTCACACTTTGATCATCATACTTCAAGAAAACATTATAACTTTCAAGTTCATGTAGTAACATAAGGATGATCACTTTGATTACTAACATAATCATCATCTCATCTTGCTAGATCATGTCTTTAATCACCATCTAGCAAGATCATATGATGTTTAACATCATAAACACAAGTAATCATCAATCAAGAAGCAAAACAACACTTAACAACATATATTCTTATGATCTTTAGTCTTATGTTCATGATTTAAGCTCTTGATCATTAGTGTTCTTCATGATTCTTTACTTGTAACATCTTTTAACCAACTTAATAAGATGTAAAATGGAGTTTAGATGATCTTACTACTAGCTCAAGGCTAGGGATGAAGACAAAAAGGTGATGATGATAAATGAGGTGGTTAATAGCACTTGCAAGAGGTCCTTCAACTTCCGATGCTTCCACACTTCCTAACTTAGCTCCTTGCACCTCTAGATCACCTTGGTTTGTATGAGAAGTGGTTAAAAATGGTGGTGTTGTGGTGTTGTGGTTGGGCCGTAAGTTAGAGAAGGGAGGAGAGGGAGTTGTGTTGTGAAATGGTAAAGTGATGATGATGGAGTGAATGCCTCATGGGTTTAAGTAAAGATTTCCAACAAACAAATATCCTTTGGTCCTTATGCTTCTAAAGTGGATGGCATATCTAATAAACAATGAAGAAAAATCATGGGTGGGTCCTACTTTCCAATAACCAGTTGGGGGGGGGGGGTGTTGTGCTAGTTGGGTTCCAAATATTAGTTAAGTAATTTGGTTGGAAAGAAATGGTATTAGTTAGTGTTTTATGTGTTTAGGGTGTTTAGGGTGTGTTATGATGTTTGGTGACCATAACTAGCTTTGTAACACTAAAACAATGCTTCTAGTGAAAATTTGATGTTTCGGGTAGTGTCCGGTTGTTCGGTTCGTTACTGTTCGTTAAAGTGCTAAATTGCGTAGTTTAGTGTGCTTTATGTTACTTTTTATGACAGTTTCGATTCCCGACACTTAGGAAAGTATTCTGGACCATTATTTCACAATTCTGCATTATATTTAGATGTTAAAAGCTGATTTATTGCTGAATTTGTTTATTTTCTGCAGAATTCTGCAGTTTTAGTGTGTTTCTGGCACTTTCCGGCACCTATGTCATCACTAGGAAGGCAGTTTTGTAACCCCTACTTTCCTACACACTATACTAGTGTAACACTTGGTCCTGAGGCTAATTTGGTGTCTTATCATCTTGTCTGTCTAAGTACTGAACTCCCGTCAGTGCTTTTAGTTTGTCTGAAAATGGTGCCAATTCTATTCTGTGCATTAATAGAACTATATCGTGTTGCATGTAGTAATGATGAAAGTCTTGCAACATGGAATGCCATTGTATGTATATAACAGTAATCAGAAATTCATTCGTCTTATAAACTAGATCATGCACTGTCATTAAAGCACATATTACTGTCTAATTATTGTACGGAATGTACGGAAAAGTGACAGTTGTCACAGTCACATAGCGTTATGAAGTTTTGAGCAATTTGTTCGTCTCATCCCGATGTTTCCACCATCGGTTGGGGTGTGACATCGCGGACGTAAAGATAGGTGGCGACCTGGCTTGGACCCTTAGGAATGAAAGGGAAGGATATTGGCGTCAGCATGGTTATCGCGCTCGACACATGGGTTTGCCTTGTAGGGTAGGAGAATGACTCCGCCGCAGATTCCTCTATGGTAGTGACCCCCGTTGTTCATGATAACCTTTCATACCCTGGCGGTAATTCCGCGTCAAACTCAAGATTTAGTGATCTAGTAACAATTGGTTGGGAGGGAACGATGGTTGTAGTTGGTACTTCCGTCCCGACTCGAGCACTTGAGGTTACGTCGTTGCTTGTTGTAACAAGACTCGTTTTCTGACTACTCGCCATGGTATTTAGTCACAAGTATATATATACCAGGTCCCACGGACGGCACCAATGTAGAAACGTGATCCCGGAGAACACCTCTTCAATGAATACTCTTGATGGCTAGGATCCGAACTCGAATCTGCAAAAGAGAACACCGTTAGGACTCGTTACAGGAATGGGGGGTTTCTTGTAACCACTCTCCGGCGTAAGAATAAGTATAAGTAGAAGTAAAAAATATGGTAAGGGAACGATATGAGTGAATGAATATTACCTTGACGTCTTCATTTATGTATATTGTTCGATCTATTTAGGGTTTCCCCTTTTTTAGGTATCACTGTTTGCATGGGGTAGGCCCATGATTGGAAGATCATGTGTATCTTCCCAATAGTTCGGAGAATTGGTTTTATCATTCACATCTCATATTAGAACATTCTAAGATAATATGATATATTTGGGTTTACCGGCTTGACCAGCTGAAGTTGACCAAACCGGGTCATACCCTGACTTCTTCTTCTTCTTCTTCTTCTTCTTCTTCTTCTTCTTCTTCTTATTATTATTATTATTATTATTATTATTATTATTATTATTATTATTATTATTAATTTAAACCCGCTTGAATGATAGATGCTTTTAATTATTCGAGTTTTTACTTTTACTGTTACAATATACTAATTTTAGATTTACATAACAATTTTAAAGTACATGTGATTTAGTTTCCTAGATTTCTAAACACGTGTTATCCGGATGTCATAAAAGTAGATATTATCTCATTACTCTTCATTCAGTTATTAGACTTTCACGATCCCTTCATGATGCGCGGGTGTAACACCCCAAATCTGAATATAGGAATTTTTGTTTTTTTTTTTTGTTCTTCTTATCTGTTTTATTATGAATCTGTTTGAGATAAGGGTGGAGGGTATGGTTCAATCATTTTAGGGTGTTTGAGTTATTCTCTAGCCAATAATATTATGCCATGTCAGAGCATTCTCATTCAATCCATCAAAACTTGTGAGGGTGAGTTTTTATATTGTAAAGGGTAAAAAAAGTGGTTGTGAGTGGAGGAGAGAGAAAATGTTACTGTTCATCTGTATATTTGGGGGGACACTGTTCACCCAGTATAATTTTTTTAATATATATTGAAAGTGGTTGTGAGTGAAGGAAAGAGAAAAATGTAATGATAATATTATTTAATTGAAAAAGAGAGAGAAAAAGTATTTGTTTTTAGTAGAAATATATTGATATAGGGGTTGTTTTTTAGTGGGATGTATGTATAATTTGATGGATTGGATGAGAATGCTCTCAAGTCCCCATTTCACTCTCCATTTTGCACTCAATCACTAGGTATGGTTCAAACACCTTAAGAGTGGTAAAGAATTTAAAAAAAAATGTGATTAGTTGAAAGGGGTTGGGACCCACCATTAAACTCAATCAATCATACTCAAACATTCGGTGAGTATACACCGAAACCCCTCACTCAATCATACTCAATCAACTACTAGGGATGGTTCACCGATCGGTGAAACCAATCACCGAACCCGCTCAATCAACCCATACCGTCCACCCTAATGGATTTAAAACCCCACTTTGCATATATAGATGGAAAAACCATGAACGGAAAAATAGCAACTATGGATATTGATATTCAGGGGAAGGAAACCATAATACCCCAATTGGTTCACTGTTCTTTTGTTATCCTAGAGATAGAAATGATAGTGTTTAGATAGAAAAAGCTTGTTGTGAGCCATTTTCGCGAATAATCGAAGGGAAGGAACAAAGATCACCCACGTACTCATTCTCGAGCCGAAAGGTAAATATCTGAACATTTTTCTTGAGCTTTCCATGGATTTAGTTTCATGCTTGGTTTGGAGGGTAAAACCCACTTATTGCTTGTGTTCATATCATAATCATCACAACCGTCGTTAAGGATCTGATCGTTTCATGCCATGTACGAAGAGGAAACAATGGTGAATCTAAAATAGGGCGATTTACGAAAGGTATGATTAGCCAATGATGAGATTCTTGAAGAAATGGGTTTGGGAGATGTTGATCACGTAGCTCCATTGCAAACTACATGGAACTTGAAGAATGCCAGTTTGATTCCAGGTCTGAAGACGAAGCTTATTTCATTCAATCATTGGGATGAGTAGAGATTTAAAGTAAAGTTTGGTGGTGATAAATGGAAAGTGATTGATGGTATTTTGGTTATTGCTTGTGGAAAGAAACATGGATCATTGTATATGGGTTAGGTACCTGCAGAGGGAAGTATGATTGTCCCGGTCAAGCATGACAACGTATGGTTCGTTGAATCTTGTGCTAAGAGGGTTCATTTTGTAAAGTGAAACCTGGAGCTACATGGATTATAGCTAAATTAATTCGGACGTTGGAACTAGTTAGGGGATTTGGTAAAAGTGGGAACGTGGGACATGTTCCGCGTATAGTTCCAAAAAGCCGTTGGGTTTTGAAGACCAAGATTCTAACTGAAAAATTCTCTCATGGTGATTATTTAGTGAGTTTGGAGTGTGTTGGTGATCCTCGGTGTAGCTCTAGATCTGGCGGATTGTGCAAGTCGGTTGGGACAAAGAATGGCTTAGTGGCGGGGTTAGACACGACTAGGTCTGATATGACTGTCGTGTTGGAGCTCGTGGGAGATTCAACTATACTTTTAGGTACTTGGTGAGAGTGGTTGCTACAACTAGTGTCAGGTTGGAAGATTAATTTATTGAAGATTACTAGAGTTACAGGATGGTAGGTTTATTTTAGGGCTTGAAGATTGTGCAAAGTCATTAAGTGGGATATTGATGGGCTTGTTTGGTCAAGACTTTCTCTTTTGGAATTATGGGCTCAATGGAATTTGATAGGAAGAAAGCCAATAGGGCTGACTTTAAATTAGTTAAATTAGGCCCATGTTTAGTATGTTGTTGTCAAAGTAATGAGCCCTATATGTAACTATGTATCTATAAATACCTTATATGTAATTGTGATATTTGTTTAAGCAGAATAAAAAAGAATATTTTTTTATAGCGATGGGCATAGGTCGTCAAAGAACCTAGATGCAACCATGGACGTAGGTTGCCAATGTGACCGAATGTGCTTTTATTTTCTTTATGTATCCGAGTGTTTAATTCATTTGTGGATTGTGTGTGAGTTGCCACTTGAATTCTAACAAAAAAACAATGGAAGATAAAGTGTTATATGTATTAGTATATATATAAAAAGATATTTCAAAGTGAATTTTAGGAAACATATTATTATGGGGTGTGGGGGCCATGTATGGGAACATTATTTTCACATAGGATCATTAATTAAATGGTACACCATCCCCTCCTTGATTGTTGTGGTTCCCATGGATTAAAACACGATTATCACGACCCTCCCATTTGATAATTTTGAGGTAAAAATAAATTAAAAAAATAAGGGGATAGTGGTTTGGGTCATGACCACACCCTTAGGGTAGTGGTTTTGGGTGGTAGATTAAAGATGGATGACATGACGTCTATGTGGAGGGTCATGGTGGTCATGACCACACCCTATAACGTTTAATTATACACTAAAGATATTTCAAAGTGAATTTTAGGAAACATATTAAGATATAAGGTTTAATTATATACTAAAATTGATGAAACTTTTGTAATTTAATTATTATTAACCCTTATGATTACTAACATTAGTTTACTAAATTATTTTTAAAGTTCAATATAAAAAATTAAATTATTAATAAATTAAAAAATGATGCAAAAAATGGTATCAACTATCAACCCTTAATCTTGAGCCAAATCCCTCAAAGATCTTATGCCAATCTATTCTTGGTAGCCGAAAAATAAATTAAAGAAAAAAAATCATATCTATCACCTTATCATGTACCCCCACGCCATTCCGTACCCATAATTTTTAACTCATTCTATCATGCCCTTGTCCCCAATGAAAGCAACAACTCCTCAGCCACCAACTCTTCAAAAAATCTTGAATTTTTCACATGCAGTCTGCAATTTATTCAACAAAGAATATTTCTTGTTGTGCTAGCTATACATGCATTTATCTAACAACTTAATAACAATACATTCAATGGAGAGACCCTTAATTTGTCACATAAGTTGTCCATTTCGTTATTCTGGTCCTGAAATCCAACAAGAGATCGGTGTATTAAAATATGCTAACCTAAAAGGCTACAGGTTCATTAAAATCAGTAAGGCTGCCCACATTGCTATAACATGCTTATATTCTCTCTTGTCATTATCTTCAACAACTTGTAGGGACCAATAAATTATAAATACCACAATCGTTTATAAACGAGTGATTCAAGCTTTTGTAGAACAAACAATATGGAAAGATTGTCCGCATTGCCTCCAAATAGATCAATTAGCTTGCCTTCTGCATTACACCCGACTTCGCTTCGTGTTGAGGCTGAGCTAAACAAGTTACGAGCGTGGGAAATACGATCATGTTCGTCATCAGAAACTCTAACAGCCGAGACAGTTCAAACCGGTTTAGTTGGTTTATCGGAGGTGTATAGCTGTGCTGAGGAACTTGTTTACGCTTCCCTCGCACGACATGGAAAGGTATTGGAGAATGCATTGGATCATTCTGTTAAATTGTTGGACACTTGTGGCATAGTTAGGGACACACGACAGAAGATAAAGGAACAAGCCTTAAGCCTTCAGTCAAGTTTTCGGAGAAGAAGTAGCAAATCGCGTATTGAGGAAGAAGTTTTATCCTACCTTACGTTAAGAAAGAAGTTAAATAAAGAGGCGTCAAAGTGCATTAGATCATTGAAACGATCCGAAAGAAAGTTTACGGCTGTACTTTGTTTAAAAGATTACCATTTGCAAATGGTAGTGAAGATTCTTAGACAAGTGAATGTGATGGCTTCTCGTGTTTTACGGATTCTCTTGCTATTCTTGTCATCACCAGGATATACAAACAAGAACAATCGCGGTGGGTGTTCGTTTATCTTGAAAGTAATGAGGCCAAACGAGAAGGCGGACAAGATCGCGAATGAGGTGGGGAGTAGGGCTGTAAACGAACCGAACGTTCAGCGAACAGTTCGTGAACCGTTCGGCGGGAAGTTCGTTTATGTTCGTTCGATAAGCTTAACGAACGAACACGAACAAAAAATTTTGTTCGATAAGCTTAACGAACGAACACGAACAAATGTCTCGTTCGTTCGACTGCGTTCGTGAACGTTCGGTAATATGTTCGTTTATGTTCGTTCGTGTTCGTTCGTTTATGTCCGTTCATGTTTGGTTTTTTATGTTTATTTTTCTAAAAGTTTTTAATGTTTTGTTAATTTTTTACTTTCCCCATATGTACACTAATTATATTAAAAATTAGTAAAAACTAATAACCCATGTGGCCTTATCTAAATATAAAGATATTGAAAGTTGAAACCCTAACCAGTAAGTACGACATTTGAATGTTCAACACCCCTCTGGCCCTCTCCCTCTTTGATATCACGCTCCTTCATTCAACCTATCTCCAATAGATTGAACCCAATATCATCCATCCCTTCAATCTTTAAATGGTTATATTTAACTACTTTCGTTGTGTACAATGTTTAAGATTAACGATGCATTTTTTTAATTTTCAAAATTAATGTTCGTTTGTGTTCGTTTGCGTTCGTGGTTAGTGTTCACGAACTGTTCGCGAACAACCAAAATCCCTTAACGAACGAACACGAACACAAACTTCTGTTCGTCATGTGTTCGTGAACAGTTCACGAACACCCAAATTTCCTTAACGAACGAACACGAACATAGCCTTGTTCGTGTTCGTTCGGTTCGTTTACAGCCCTAGTGGGGAGTGTTGATGGTGCCCTCTTTCGTGTTCTTCATGACACGGAGGACATGACAATGGCCGATAGAAAGTTAGAAAATCTTGTAACTAGTTTAGATAGTATAGAGGCGGGATTAGATGTAGTCTTTAGACGACTGATTCGATATCGTGTCTCAATTCTTAATGTATTAACCCGATAACGTTATATCATACTGTTTCAAACTTACGAGACTTACATAATTCATAGTTTGTCTGAATATTGGTTGTGTACGGTCTTTATGATGTTGATATGATAGTATTAAAGTTAAACAATATTTAGTTACTAAAGTTTAACTGTATTTGGGCCATAAGACAATTTACAAATAAGGCCCGTAGGTTGTAAGTGTTGCAAAAAGGATTGAACCGAACTTATGTTGGATGTTGTCTATCGGCTGGGTATAAACGGCATCACCATACATCGCGACTCTCATCCAACACAACGTTTCAATCCTCATATAAATCTCGATGTAAACAATCTGATGTACAACATTTCAATTCCTTTATGCTTGTAATACTTAAAAACACAAGTTAGATTCAAGTTACTAAGAGATGCCAAACAAATATAACAACTACATTCAATCCATCTCAAAGCATTTATGCTCAATTCATGTCAACTTAACTGTAAAATGCACATCAACTCCAATCCTTCTTGACTGGATCCGTTCTAGTCCAAGACTATGTGTAGTGGGCGTGACATGTCCCACCATACCCCTACCATACACCTCGCCGCTTTGGCGTTAAAGGGGAGCCTTGAGGAGGGGCGTTGCCTGTTAACGGTGTTGATCGAGAAAGAAGACCAAATTTTCTCTTGTTTTAGCCAATCACTAAATTACACACCACCCAACTTTTTTAATTTAATTTGGTTTAAGTAAACAACTTTACACTTTTGAGTGTTTCGTTACTTAAATCCTACTTCCTATGTGACAATAACTTACCATAAACGTTTTCACTTTTTAGTTAAACAACTACACATTCTAATACACTAATCTAATTACAAGCCCCTTAAAAAAGGCGTTAATCAACCAACTCAATATATCTTTATATTTTCTCTTAATTTTGACTAATGTCGATATTCTATCCAACATATCCACCACTAATTGTTCCATCTTCAACTAATTGCACAAATCTACTAATTTCTAAATTGTAGTGGTTTCCTTTCAGATATTTTATAAACCTTGGATGTTAATAACAGTTTTCTTGTCGAATAAAATTTGACGAGGGTTTAAGGTTTCTTGGTAACGCGAGATATAATTTATATGTTACATGATGTTGCATTGGCTTAGAACGTCGTATTAAACATCCATAAGAGAGAAAACACATAGGGGATCAACTCCATGACAGTCTTTGCACTAAAACATGTGGGAGGCCATCTGTTTGCTTCTTTAAATACCTAACATTATTAAAGAAGGCATGTTTATCGATTAGAAAGAAACCCACATGGTGTTTCACATGCTCTTTGCATTCAATAGGTTAATGTGCCTACTTGTGTATGTATAAATAGAAAAGCAAAGCATATTTTTGTTATCAGCATAAGCATCGGAATGTTTGGCCAAATCATAACCAAACGAATGGCATCATTTTCTTCTTCGTACTGCACGCGTTGTTCCATTAGTTTGGCAACCAGTTCACATCACAACACTTGATTAGATTACCTACTGATGCGGGTTCAAGTGTGGAAGAGCGGGCCATCTTTTATTTGGAGGCCCAATATCGTGTAACAAAAGGGGCCTCACTAAAATGGCTCTAACTTGGGCTACAGGGGTCCGTTTTGGGCGTGCGACCAGGCGAAACGAACGTGAGAACGAGCTCCATCTTGCTGCAAATGCCTACTGCGGTTTGGGTCATTGTCCGGGCCAAAAAACGCTTATTTCTATTAGCTATTTACGTTTTTATGTTTTTTGAAGTGTTTTGGGCATTTTGTTTTTGGGCTTATGTTTGGCCCATTGTCTTTTTGAGGCCCATTTCGAATTTCTGTCTCTATTTATATGCTTCCCTTGTAATTTCAAAGATCAGACTTCAATTTTGAACTAACTCAGTTTTCACTTCAAATTCTGTGTCCTTTGGGTTGAATTTTGGGGGTTTGGGGAAGACAACACGGGTATTCGTAGAATCAACGTGTTTTGATCTTCGTTATCGTATCACGCGCTACATCACCTACGCTCTTGATTAGTGTTCGAAATCTCATGTTTTCGATGTTCTAGACGTTAAACTTGGTGCGAAATTGTTTCTGTCAAAATCAAAGGTTAAAACAAGGATAAAAAGGAAAACTGAAGTTAAGGATTTGTTTAGTTTTAATTTTCGCACCTTTCTGAAGTGGTTTCATCATCTAATTAGAAAATTGAAAATTTTGAATAAAAAATTGTATAACGCCAGTTTCAATCGTACCAGAGAGTTGCGGTACGTAACTGCTATTCAGTCGTATGAGGCATCTTGTTAAAAGATTCAGTTCTATGATCCATCGGGTTGAAAATTCAAAAGTATGAGCCATCCTTTTGAAAGTTCAAAAGTATGGACCGTTGGATTGAAAGTTTTTCTTAAACAATTTTTTTTCTAAATATACTAAATAATAGGATAGTTGTGAAAAATGTTGGGCACATGTTTTCCAGGTTGTTACGTGTTTGGTTTTCACTTTTCAGCGTCAGAATACGGGTGTTCGGAAACACATTGAATCAATCAGAGAGTGTTTTGGCATGATGAAATGTATTAAAATTAGTGGGTAGTCACGGTTACCATAGCAAACATTTATCTTTGGTAATGTGACTATTATGGGCCAAAAGCATCAATTTTTTATATTTGATGATTAAAAGTCAAATTTTCCACTACTAGTTAGGGTTTAAAGAGATGTGACTTTGCCAAGAATGATGGAGAATAAAAATTTTCAAAACAGCTTAATTCATCCAAATTAAAGAGTAATTATGCAACAGTATTCAGGTGGTTTTACAGTTCCAATAAAGGTTTACATAGTGTCGAGATAACTGTTTACACTAACCAGACATTGAATTTCTGAGTGATGTGATTTCAATTACGAGTCATGTTATCCGAGAGAGTTTCATGAAGATAAAGTAATGCAAATTCAATTATGATTCAAAGACTTCCAAGTGATTTCCATTATCAATGAGCTGACAATTTGGTTACGAAAAACGAGATTTCAGGTTTTCATGGGTATTCGCTTATTTGATGTCGATCAGTGTAGTTTTCAAAGTTTCTATCAAATGTTAGTTGGGTTTTGAAGATCTGAGTATTGAGCAATGGGTGGGGTAACTGAACACGGATGTGATTAAAGCTGAAATGGAGAAGTTGCATTGGCTAGTTTCAAGTTTGTTAATTCTCGTGAAGATTGCAAGATAGCCAACTAGATGATCGTTTTAGGAACCATGTAAATGAATTTCCATTTTGGTAGAGTTTTCGAAATAAAACCGAGACATATTGTAGATAGTTGAAAGACCGAGCCTTTCTCAGTTTCCGATCAGTAGAAAAGATTGTACGGCTTAACGTAAAGCTAGCCCTAAGAGAGGTGATGGTAGTCAATTGAGCATGATTTCTTGATTAATCAGATACGTGTAATTATATTTGATGGGGAAGTTTGATACAGAAGCTTCAAGGATTTGGTTCCGCTGCAAAAACTCGGATCAAGATTTCTGCAAGCTTGAAGCATCAGTCAAGGGGGAATCTGTTGACGTATGGGGGATAACATCAACTGACGCATGAGTGAAGTTGCAGCATATTCATCACAACCCTAGACAACGAATTTCAAGTTTCAACAGCAACTTCCAATAGGGAATCTGTTAAAGCACATTTGTGTGGTTGTTATTTTGCGGATAGGCTAGATCGATATTGTAATGTATATGTGTTTGTTAGTGTGTTTAAACCTATGTGAACATGTCAAACGCATGAGTGATACATTTGACTAATTAGCGATACGATTGGTGATGTCAATCGTATGAGTCATACATTTAAACATGTCAATTGCGTGTGCCATGCGACTAAAGCTTCCAGTCACATTAACAGGTCTATATATAGACTAGGCCATACGTTTGACTAGATAAATTTAATTTGTGATGAGAAATCACACTGGATTTATCCCACAGGTTAAATACGTAAACTCTTTCGGTATTGAATAAAATATGTGCAAACTTGATCCTTTCACGTTTATGTCTACTGTATTGACTTTTCTATATCAAAACTTCCGTCTTGAACACGTTAAAAACTAATTGTTAGATTCATCGATTCGTATCACGATTTTAGTTTATTTGTATTTTTCTTTGGTTTTAAGTTCAACTAATTAAAATGATTAAGCTACACCCCCCCCCCCCTCCCAACCTACTTTTGTGTCTTCACTTAAACAAGTCATAACAAAAACTAACTCATATGTAAATTAAAATGTATTGAAAGTATCCGGCTTACCCTTTGGCTAAAAAGAAGTTCGACACATTAACTTTTCTTACTTGACAGTATCATTAAGCTTAAGTATCCAGCTTACCCTTTGGCTTAGTGATTAACTAGCTTTTTGTGTATAGAAATACTCAATAGATATCACAATATGCATGATGAACTCCCATGTTATATCTAGCACCAAAGTATCTAGACTTGTCAATATACTGTGAGATTAAATATATTATTATCGTAATATTTAATCTTGTAGCCATTATAATCATTTATATTATATAGATCAAAATATATTAATAACCTATTAACAATTAGTTGGTAATTATTGATGGACCATATTACCCTTATTAACTAATTAGGTTTCCTCTTGGGTGTGTATATAAGGAGATTATTAGTGTAGGTCCACCCGGAGGATCGAGTATAACCAATTCCCTGTTTTCCGACAAACTTGAGAGTGCGGAATCCTAACGGGTAAGTTAAACCAAGTTACGAACACGTAAATGACGAACATGAGACTCAACGATTAACACTCCATTGTATTAATACTTGAAACGATTACAATACAATGTTTACAAAATAATCTCTGTAAACTTTCTCTGGTTCTCTCGTGTGTGTGTTCTACTTTGCTGTGAGTTCTATCTGAATATATATAGTCACAGACACGACGAAACATAAACATGATACAACGAAACCTCAACATCGACGAAACTTATAGAGTTTCGTCTATATCTTTGACGAAACTTGGATGGGCCATGACAAAACATTAAAGTCGACGAAACCTTGTAGAGTTTCGTCGACATGCATGCACAAGTAAAGGGTTCGGCCCATGTGAAGGTTTCGGCCCAAAGAAATAGCCCAAAGAAGTTGATTGGACCAAAATTGCATGCACGTATACGTACAGAATTCAACAAAAACCTATTGCAAAGGTTAGTCCAACTTGTGATATCATCATGACATCATCATGATGATGTCATGATGATGTGTCAGCGGGAAACGCTCACGGCTCTTCGTGCTTCGCGTGTCAAACTCTGGGGCGCGCGACGGAGGAATGTCGCTACGTCGGGCTTGAGCTGAACCTAACCGAGTCGAACCGAACCAAGTCGATCCGAACCGAGTCGCATCCACATAAAGTGTACCAACAAACTCCCCCTTGGACACTACTCGTGAGGTTCGTCTTCCATGTCTTCCATGTCGGAGGATCTTCAAAGTCTTCACGTGTCGTAAGTAGAAATTGTATTAACAAACTCCCGCTTTCATTTAGGAAGTGTATCAATAAACTCCCCCCTTGATTATGCTTGTGAATCTTTTGATCTTCAATGCTTGAGATCCTTGTGGAGTTGGTGATTGGTCAGTGGCAACTCGATCATCTTTATGATTTGAGTGCCTTCACGTTATGTCTTCATTCCGAAGCTTATCATCGAACATGTTCTCCTTGCCTTTAGCATCTGCACATGCAAGAAAGCTAAACACGTAATGAGAACAACTGCTTGGAATATAGTTAATCATCAACAAACGACGCACATGAGACCAATTCTCATTCAACTACCGTCTGACAGTTTAGTTTGAAAAGTTGACAGATTTTTCAATTTTGATTATTAACTTTCAAAACTTGCAAACTCGGACCGTTTATGAAGATTCAGTCGTTTTGGTTTTCGTTCAGGTTTCAGGTAACGAAGACTCGAGTTCCAACATCGGTTAATCAAAACTAAAGCAGAAATAAAATCTTATTGACTTTTAGAAAGTTTATATTAAAACACACCTAAAATCTTTTTGGTATTTTTGAATATTTCAAACTTAAAGACAGAAAGCAGTAAATAAATATATACAGAGTTGCAGAAACTAAGAAAAGTAAATATATACAAACATTCTTTTTGCGAGTTTCGAGGGTAAGAGAATCATATCAGTGTACGGTCATGCCAAAACGCTCTTGTTGTTCTTTTCGTTAACATTTAGATAAACATCCTATAACGATTATCGGTATTGTTATCCACATAAGCTCAACTTATCAGATGTAATCATGGCGAGGGGATACGTTAAGCTATGATTTATACTTACCGACCAGTGTTCATCCACGTCACGACACATTCCCGTATCAAGGTATGCACGAGAGTTCATCTTACTGGTGAGTATACCATTTATCATCTGTTTGACCGTATATGAAAAATGTGAGTGTAACACCTCGTAAAATCATACCCAATAAAACAAAGACACGTGTCATGCAAGGTAAACGTGTCAGGAACCCGGATCGAGTTAAAGGATGTACGGTAGGATTTAAAAAGGGTCGACATGTTAGGATATACCTCTGAGCGACCTAAATTATAAATCCCAAACCTTAAAATAATAAACATCTGATTTAATTATATTTCAAATCCAGTTACCCTTGGTAATAATTAATTAAAACCTATATGATAGTGATTCTATGAAGGTTCACGACAAAAAAAAATCTCAAATATTGAGTCTTTTGAATTCATGTGCTTAGCAACACATGCAAAGACATGCAAAGTCTGTCTCTATGGTCCCCTCCTGCTAACAATGACTGAAGATTCGAGTTTTAAAGGAATGCATGGTCCAGCCTAAAAGTTTGCAAAGTTTTTGCCTTCTGATGAAGGCTTACGGACCGCAAAGGTGAACCCTTACGGTCCGTAAGTTGGCGGAGCTGGGCATCAGAAATTGAAAAGCGGGTACGGACCGCAAAGCCAAGGGCTTACGGTCTGCAAGATTGTAACTGGGCATCTTTGATCAAGTTCGGTTACGGATCGCAAGACCAAGATATTATGGTCCGCAAGAGGTGCTTACGGACCGCAAGGCTTCTTTCTTACGGTCCGTAAGACTGTCGCTTGTAGCAGATTTTGGACAGCTGCCTGTTCAGCCTGTAACACCGCCTCATTAGCATGGTATTCAAATACAGGAGTGTGGCCAACAGATTTTCATGCATAGGGACACATGGGGATCATCAGGGAACACTTGTAGACTATGTTGGCATGATCTTGGACACTTAGGATCACTATATAAGGAGCTTGAAGTTGCAACATTTGGCTTGCTCATTTCATTCTCGCTCAAGACTCATTTCTGGAGCTCCTCTGATCAGCAACAAGCTTTCTTAAGTTCCCTAGTCATGCTTAGGACTCTTGTAAGTGTCCTTAATCATCCTTAATTCAGTTTAGCTTAGTTAATTAGCTTAAAGTCAAACCATCGTAATTAAGGTTTGACTTCGAGATTAATCAATAATTGTCCAGTCAAATCTCGAATTAAAAGTACCTATAAGTTGGTAATTATGTGGGCAATAAACCCTTAAAAGGGTACTCTCTGATTCCCACTCTAACTAGGTCAATTGTTGGGTCAAACTTGATATTAAAAAGTCAACAGAAAGCTTAATATCAAATTAATGCATAATTTGCAATGTAGAAGCTATGCAACCTGTTTTATCATTAATATAACTTGGTAATTAATGTAAGAACTTGTCTAAACATGTTCAACCCGACAATTTTCAGTTTAGGCTCGGTTTGGAACCGAAAGTCGCATAATTTGACTTTTGCTTTGACTTTCGATTCTGACCCATTATAGCATGTTTTAGAAATGCCTTAGAGCCCTATTAGGACCAGGTTACCTGTTACTATAACCCTCTGTGATTATACACCTTGGTTCAATAGTTATCCGATTCATATGCATGTTCCCGTTAATTGCTTATATGTTGACTATTATGCCTATATGACCTTAAAACATGATTTTTGAAAATATAAAAGAGTAGAAACCTTAGTTACTGATTTATAAACTTGCACCTAAAATTTGACATCAGTTTGAGGTCTAGATTAAGAGTTATGCTCAATAGCGTAATTAGAAAGCTTTTATTAATTAAACGGCGTAATTAGCATATAGCCTAGTTTAACCCACTTTTTGATATCAAAATTTTTACCCACTGATGTAATATAATATTTTGGGATTTTTAAAGATTTTTAATAAATTTTAGGCTGAGCATAACATAGGGTTGTAGCTTTAATTCGGTTATTGTCGGTTTTGCCATTTTGGGCTATAAAATGAATTTTACAAATCTTTTTGACCCCAAACCTTTTGCTACTGATTTTATATGATAAATAAATTATTTTAAACCTTCTGGAATAATAAAAATATCAGCTTTCTATATAGAACCCGGAAATGGCTCTTAATCGCCTTTTTAAGCATTTTTAACGCATAGTCTGCATCAAAACTATTTTAAACATATAAGGTTGGATGCCTACTGATATTTTAAGTAAATTATTATATTGTAACAGTGAGCAAAATTTTTTAAACTCAGATTCCAGTTTTGACCTTTTTGGCTTAAGTGAAATTACCAAAATACCCTTTCGGTGCATAGTATGGTTATAATTAATAAATTTCACATATAGGTTATACCCTACTGTTATAACTTATTAAATTAAGTATTTTTACTGATTATATCAGACCCGAAACTCAGATTTATATTTAAACTCTTTTATCACTTTTTAAATGACCAAAATGCCCTTACGGGGCATAGTTTGAGTTTAAATTCATTTGGGGCATAATAGAAGATATCTTACTGATGTCACAACATATTTAAGGCATGTTAACCTAGGAAACCTGCATAAGACTCTTTTGGTTACCCGTTACGCATTTTCGCGTTCGGATCGGCTTATGTGACTAGTTTGCATAAATTAGCCGAAACGGGTCAAACCTTATCATTTTTGTCTCAAATCCAGAATGTGTTTAAGTTACCCATATTAAACAAGCATACAAGCTTGTCGGGTCAGAACCACATTCTAAACCGGTCTTCGCTTTATCATGTGTTTGAACCGTGTATTTCTTTTGAAAACTAACCGGTCTAAGTCTAAGCTTAATTAAAGACCCGTTAGGATTCTAATAGGTTATTAAAACCTTCGTTCCAGCTAGCCCAGTAAAAGCTACGTGCACTTGCTGTATTTGATTTATACTTTGCTCAGGTAAATACTCTTAACTTATTTTCCCTATACGGGCTTGGGATACGGTATTATAATAATACCGCTTGGTCGGGTATGTAGTCATTTAAATCGGATTGTGATTAATGTATTTACATAACTCATTTTATTCTGTATTATTTGGTGTATGGCCTTTGGGGGTTAAATGACCATGTCCCGGATATCCTTGGCATCATTCAAAGAAATGGCCACGACCTAAGCACGGGGTGTAGGCGTACACCTGACAGATGCATTATGTAAAAACTGGTAATCCACTTAAAGGAAATAATCCTTGTGGGCATTATACCTGTGGCGTGTCAATTAATCTAGACCGGCCCTACAAACAGGCCCTGATGGACGAAAAATAAATAAAACTGTATACAATATTATTTTTGAATAATTGTCCCAAGTTATAAAAGATATTTTTGCCGAAGTGCATTCAAATCAATTTTCAAACTCTTTTCAAAATGAGTCAGTTAAGTTGTATTTACCAGTGTAAACTGACGTATTTTCCAAAAAGGCTAAGTGCATGTACTGTAATAGGCTGGATACTCCAGGAATCAATAATCAAGTCTCGCAAGCTCTAGATGTTAAAGTCTGTGGAACAATTTCCTTTTTATTTCGATCTGCCTGTGGATCTGTTTCAACTATTATGTGATACTTAATATTACAATCTATTCAGTTGAAATAAATCTATCTTTTGCTTCCGCTGTGCATTTAATTAATGTGTTGTTTGACTATGATGATATTAACTACGTCACGAAACTCCCCACCGGGCCCACCGGTAATACGTGGAAATATCGGGGTGTGACAGGTTGGTATCAGAGCCAACACTGAGTGAATTAAACACTAGCCTTTTGTGTTTAATCTCAGTTACACAGTTGCACATTCCTCAATTTTTCAAGTCTAGACAAAGAACATAGGACAAATCCTGATTTTGTTTTATTTTTGCCTTTTATATAGAGTTAATTACATAGTTAGTCCCTGTGGTTTGCAAAAAATAACAACCTTAGGTACTAATAGTTTAGAATCACATTCTAGGGTATTAACTTTTCATTTTGTAACGTTTGAGGGTATTAGCACTGTTTAAAGGCTTAAAATCACATTTTATTAGTACCCTCAAACGTTACAAAATGAAAAATTAATACCCTCAAACGTTACAAAATGAAAAGTTAATACCCTCAAACGTTACAAAATGAAAAGTTAATACCCTAGAATGTGATTTTAAACTATTAGTACCTAATGTTGTTATTTTGTGCAAACCACAGGGACTAACTATGTAATTAACTCCTTTTATATATTTTCTCTTGTTGTTATCTTTTTTTATGTTCACAGGTTTAAACATGCCGCCAAGATTCTTTAGGGGAAAAGGAAAGGAGACTAGTAGCAGGCCACGACCATGAGGCCGGGCCATCCCAAAGGCGAACCTCACCCATCAACATGCGTACAAGTCCCCAGGGGGACTGGAGGACACATCTGCTGCCAGCGAGGCAGTCAATCTCGTTAAGCTCGTCACCGTCTTACCTTCACTCTTTTGGACCCCATTCAGAAAATGAGCCCGAAAACCCACAACCTTCATTTATCCCTCTCCAGAGGTCCAACTCTCGTCACTCCTTTGATAACCCGTCACATATCTTCCGTAGCTGGTTCAACCCGGCAAACTACCTCGAAGAACCAGTGGGTGTTAACCCATTGGGACCTGAAGATCACTTTTCTGGAGATCATACCATGGATATGGATGAGGACACATACCCTACTGAACCACTGACCGGTACCCCCACACATCCCATCGAAATTTCTGATGGGTCATCCTTTCATGGATCACCTTACCATGGTCTAGACAGCTACCAAGCGAGGTTCAATCAGTACGAATGGTATTTTACACCCTCTCACCATTCATTGCCTTATCAGCAGCAACAGCAGCAGGATCCTTCTGAGGATTCACGCTTTGTGGCAGTTACCCCCGCCACCACCACCACCTCAGCAACAGCCTCCTGAGCCACCGAGGTACAGGAGATCGAATGCACGGATGTCCGTGCGAGGAGGAGTGCGTATCAGCATGCCTCAACCATCGAGTGGCAGCCACTACCCGCCACACCAAGAAGACCAGCAGATGGGGGGACCTTCAAACCCCATCCCAGAAGTGAACTCTGCACCTGTCGTGCCACCACCGTTGGGCTTTGACAACCTAATTCCTACATACGCTGGCTCAGCAGCGTATAATCCCTTTGAGCAGCTGGCTCACACCAGCTTCAATTATGCTGAGGTCGATCCATACTTGGCAGCGTGGAACTACAACGCTCTCAACCCCGAAGGGCCCTACGGAACTCCTTGGGGAGTTGGATACCCAGCTTATGGATACCAACAACAGCCGCCTCTTCGACCTCCACATCAGCCGCAGCCGCAGATACCAAGGTTTTCCCCGCCAGAACGGGAGGAAATTCTCCAAAGGTTGGATCAGGTTGAGCGGGAAGTTCACAGAGATCGCAGGGAACGACAAGGCTTCTTTAAGGGATTGGCGAGTTTAATAAAAGGAAAGAGCAAGAAGGACCATTGAATCCTTTAAATTGATTGGTTGTATTTCCTTATTTTCAATCCAGCCCCTGCGTGGGCATGCCTTTTTGTTTAACCCCTACGAGGGTATGTCTTTTTGTATTCTGCCCCTGCGTGGGCATGTCTTTCTGTTGACCCCTGCGTGGGTATGTTGTTTGTTTAAGCCCCTGCGTAGGCATGTTATTTCAGTAGAAGTCCCGTTTAGGGCAAAATTGTACTTGTTAAATTTTTAACGGAATGGTTAGTTTAAATTTTCATTTTATTAATTATGTGCATAAACATAAAATGTGAAAGAAATAAAATAACATTCCTACTAAAAAGATCTACCATTATAATAAAATGGCAAAATCTAAAAAGGGACCAGACCTAGCCATGTGTCATTTTAAGGCAGGGCCAAGATGGTAGTTCCATAATTAGGTTGGGATCCACATTAACCTCTCAATTTAGGATTATTCTGCGTTATATATTAAAAAGAATCTTAAAGGTAAACCTAGCCTATATGTCGTTGCAGACATGGCCAAGATGGTAAAACATATTCAAAAGATTCCAATCCTTGTTAACATCTGAAAACATGTTAACACTCTTGGCAAAATGTGATTCGATAAAAATCACATAAGTCATCCTTAAATTGGGTTATTCCAATTTCCCTTATTTAAAATAATCATCCCTTAAGGATGAAGTTCCCATGGGCTATAATTAACGTCCTCTGGGACTAAGGACAGTGGTAGCCTACAACTCCCTGTCAAGAAAAGGTAATGAACTTGGATTCAAACCATAATGCCTCGATTCCGTAAAATCTGGGCTTATAAACTAAACTTGTCTACGTGACTAGGCCTTTTGTGCCATTACTAACTTATAATTTAGGATTATGATAAAGATCCTGAATAATTATATATTTAACAAATTAACTAAAATGGCTATTAAAAACCATAGTTAATAAATTGTCAAAAACAATAAAACTGTATAAGCTTCTATATAAACCTTGCCCTTATTTGATTTTATGTAGCAATTAAAGCTACATGGCTAGGTCAGAAGAGGTAAACAGTCATCCGGTGGAAAACCATGAAAATACTAAGATACATGTGACCGGTGCGGAGCTGCAAGCATTAGTAGATAATGATGTTACAAAAGCTATAGAGCGGCGGTATAATGAATCTAGCGGGACTTGAAGTAGGACCCTATCCGGACCGCATTCCAAGCCTAAGACTCATTCAGAGGCTCACAGCAAGCCACCCTCTAAGAAAGATGAGCCAAAGAAAGATGATGATCGACATTCGTCTAATCAACACAGTGTTCCATCTAAAAGGATAGTGTTTGATGATAAACCACGTACCAAGTCCTGTACCTATAAGTACTTTGTTTCCTGCAAACCCCGGGATTTCACTGGGGAGAAGGGGGCAATTGATTATATGACTTGGTTAGATGAAATGGACATAGTAGTTGACATCAGTGGTTGTGCTGAAAGGGATGTAGTGAAGTATGTATCCCAATCATTCAAGGGAGAGGCACTAGCATGGTGGAAGTCTCTCATTCAAGCTGCTGGAAAGGTCCCGCTCTACAATTTGTCATGGGATCAGTTCATTGCTCTCATTAAGGAGAATTATTGCCCGCAGCATGAGGTTGAAAGAATTGAATCAGATTTCTTATCGTTGGTGATGAAGAATTTAGATTGTCAAGCTTACCTCACCAGTTTCAATACCCTGTCTAGGCTGGTTCCGTATCTCGTAACCCCGGAACCCAAAAGGATTGCTCGCTTCATTGGGGGTTTAGCCCCAGAAATCAAGGCCAGTGTTAAGGCATCGAGACCTGCTACTTTTAGATCAGCAGCTGATCTATCTCTGTCTCTTACATTGGACGCGGTCAGGCTAAGATCGCTCAGGAATTCGTAAGAAGGCAAGAGAAAGCGTGAGGATGATAACTCACGAAGATCTGAAAAGAAGCATAAAGGTAGCACTAACTTCAAGAAGAAGTCTAGGTCCAACAAGGGTAGCCAATAAGCTGAGGAAAAGCCAAAGTGCAAGACTTGCCAAAAACGCCACTTTGGAAAGTGCAGGCTTGAGTCCAAGTCTAAGTCAGGATCACCTGCATGTGGGTTATGCAAGTCTAATGAGCACAAGACTGTTGATTGCAAGAAGATTAAAGATGCCACATGCTACAACTGCAATGAGAAAGGGCACATTAAAACCAATTCCCTTAATACGCCAAGAAGCCGGAAGAGGTCAAGAAGACCAATGCAAGGGTCTTCAGAATGGATGCACGAGAAGCCGTCCAGGACGACAATGTGATCATCGGTACCTTCCTCATAAATGATGTCTATGCAAGGGTATTATTTGATTCAGGTGCTGATAAGTCGTTTGTAGATAATAAGTGTTGTAAGTTGCTGAATTTACCTGTTAAAACCCTAAATGTGAAATATGAGGTGGAATTAGCTGATGGTACCTTAGAAACCGCGTCAACCATGTTAGATGGATGTTTCATATCCATTAGGAACAACTCTTTTCCATTGTCCCTACTTCCTTTGAAGTTAGCCGGTTTTGACATAGTTTTAGGCATGGATTGGTTATCTCATAACCAAGCCCAGATAATGTGCAATAAGAAGCAAGTGGTGATCAAGACTCTGTCTGGTGAGCCAATTACCATTCAGGGAGATACCCAATATGGACTACCTAAGCAAGTGTCTATGCTTAAGGCATCTAGATGTTTGAAGAAGGGTTGTGTCATTTATATGGCACAAGTAATTATTGATGAGCAGAAACCCAAGATTGAAGATATTCCAGTCATTTCTGAGTACCCTAAAGTTTTCCCAGAAGAACTACATGGTCTACCACCAGATAGGCAAGTAGAATTCAGAATTAACATCATCCCTGGAGCAGCACCTGTCGCGAGAGCGCCTTATAGGTTGGCACCAACAGAGATGAAGGAATTGAGGACACAACTAGATGAATTACTAGCCAAAGGTTTCATTAGACCTAGTTCGTCTCCTTGGGGAGCGCCAATTCTATTTGTCAAGAAGAAGGATGGATCGATGCGTCTGTGCATCGATTACCATGAGCTTAATAAGGTCACTATCAAGAATAGGTATCCTTTGCCCAGGATCGACGATCTGTTCGATCAACTACAAGGGGCAAGCTACTTCTCTAAAATCGATTTGAGGTCAGGCTATCATCAATTGAAGGTTAAAGATGAAGATGTACACAAGACTGCATTTAGGACTCGTTATGGTCATTACGAGTTCCTAGTGATGCCTTTCGGGCTCACTAATGCACCTGCCGCATTCATGGATCTCATGAATCGTGTCTGCAAGCCTTACTTGGATAAATTTGTCATCGTCTTCATCGACGACATTCTCATTTACTCGAAAAGCCAAGCTGACCATGAGAAGCATCTCCGTTGCATTCTTAATCTACTTCAACAAGAAAAGTTCTATGCCAAATTTACAAAGTGTGAATTTTGGCTTCGAGAAGTCCAATTCCTTGGACATGTGGTTAGTGAGCGTGGTATCCAAGTTGATCCCACTAAAGTTGAAGCTATTATGAACTGGCAAGAGCCAAAGACGCCTACAGAGATTCGTAGCTTTCTAGGACTGGCAGGATACTATAGGCGATTTATTGAAAACTTCTCAAGAATTGCAGCACCCCTAACTCTACTCACCCGCAAGAATAACAAGTTTTACTAGGGGGCCTATGTCACACCCCAACCGATGGCGGAATCATCGGGGCATGGCACTAAGCGAAACAGATTATCCAGAAGTTTCCATAACAATCATCATTACTATTCAATTTAAAATAACATGTCCCATACCATGTCTCAAACAGTAAACAAATTATTACAGATAAAAACTAGACAAATAATTCTGTTCCGACAACTCAGATTTAAATAGAGCAATTGTTTATTTATTGGTTTCTAGGACCTCTTTTCCTAGCTTCGATTTCATCACAGCAGAGAAAGCATCCTAGACCTTTCCTAGCCTCAAGTTCACAGCAAGCTAAGCATGTAAACTTCCTAAGCACCTGTCACATACGTTAAAGTAAAAGTCAATACATAAAATGTAAAGGTTAGCATACAAGTTTGATAATAGCATATAGAGTTCGAATTCGTTTACGCATAATCAGCACGTACACATAGTGAAATGAAGCACGTTAGTTATCGACATAGATCCATCGATACCAATGACTGCGGGTTGACTGCCTGAGGCAGTTCGCAATACATGATTACCACCGTAATCCATGCAAGTAATTGTCCTTAACAACCCCCGTGTGAACGGGTGCTGAGTCCAAACTATAGTACTATCGTTGCTAAGGCAGGTAGACAGCATTCCATGTGTAAACATAACAAATAAGCATTCATAAGCCACGTATAACACGCATTAACGGTTAGCGTTCAAATAGTATTGAGTAGTGTGTTTGATGTGATTTGCATAGTTGTAACGTATGTAACACCCAAAAGTGCTTAAAGCAAAAAGGGATCGAGTATACTCACAGCGATTGATGGATTGAAGGGTGCGCTTAGCGAGTAAAGTTAGCCTGAGTAGATTGATAGCATAATGATAAGTGACGCGTAAAACGGATAACAAGTGTTGGAGAGTCGGACAGCTGGTCGATCGGACAGCTGGTCGATCGGACGGTAGTTCGATCGGACGGCTGGCCGTTCGGTTGACAGTCCGCTCGGACCGCTGTCCGGTCGGTCGGTAGGCCGATCGGATGGCTGTTCGAGTGGATTGTTTCTTCCTTTAAGAAGGATGTGTTTGTGTATGATGGTTTGACTTTTGAAGATTTCGTTGTAGCATTTGAAAACATAGAAGTACCTTTACCGTTCAGGTCGGTCGATCGGACGGCTGTTCGATCGGACGGCAACCCGATCAGTTAGGTATTTTAATGAATTGTAGTGATTTGCTTTGGATCGGACAGGTGTTCGATCGGACAGCTGACCGATTGGTTGGCAAGTCAACAATAGTCAACAACTTTAAATGGAATGCAAAGTATGGTGCAGTGGATCGGTTACCTGATCGATCGAACACTAATGCTGTTCGATCGGACAACATGCATAAATAACCATGACAAGTTCTCAGCAGGGTGTCACCTGATCGGACGGCTGTTCGATCGGGTGGCACTCTTAGTGCATCGAACATGTTGAAAAATCGATCAAGTGTTGAAGTATAGTATCTCATGATCCGAAGAGTAATCCGATCGGATAGCAGTCCATTCAAACAACAGTTCGTTCAATACTAGTCTTCAAAATAAATTGATTAAGTGTGGGACCTTGTGTTAATCGATCGGCTGGCCAGTCGATCGGCTGACTGTCCGATCAGCTGGCTGTCCGTTCGGACAGCAGTCCGATCGGTCAGCATCCTGACCTGATCAGCCTATTCGTCTAACACCTGGTTGTTCAGATTGTTTGTCGTTTTATTGAGGTATTTTGACAACGAGTCGAACCATAGATCCCTCGTCCTTACTTGGTTCCCCTGGTCGGACAGGAATCACCCAAATCCGGCCGGTGAACTGTTCGAAACGGGGTTTAGTGTTTATCCCGGAATCGATTAACCTCGTGGATAGAATCCGGATCTTGAGCCATGAAACCACCGGAGTGATTTGTAAACCGGCACAGGCTCCGTTTCTATCGGTTTTGAAGGCATTGAGTGAAAAAGAGTTGAAAGAAAGTTGGAAAATTCGTCTTTCAATCCTTTTCACCATGTATATGTTTAGATCTATGAAGGATCTTTGTTTGTTTATGTGGAAATCGGCTAGATCCAAGTTATTCTTGGTGGATTGAGGCCAAAACATGAAGTTCTTCAAAAACTCATGATGACATCATCCTAGAACACTTGAATCTTGATGATTTCACGGTTAAAAGTTAAGATTTGAAAGATAGAAAGGTGTAGGAGTGCATGTAGATCAAGAAAGTACAAAGTTTAGGACGAAATCTTACCGGAATGGAGAGGAATCTGAGAAAAAGATGAGCTGAGCGTGCTGGTCGAACAGAGGTTTCCAAAAGTGGAAAGGATGACAATGACAGGGGTATTTATAGGATGCCAAATGAGGAAAGTGCTGGCCGATCGGCCAGGCAGCTCGATCGGACAGCCTGTCCGATCGGACAGCCTGTCCGATCGGACAGCAGTCCGATCGGCTGGCTGTTCGATCGGCTGGTAGCCTGATCGATCAGCTGCACTTTTCGAGTGTTTCGGTGCGACGATTTTTTATATTTGATTTCGGTTGCGAGCGGTTTGATACGATAGGGTTTCCTAGTCAAATTACTTTTAATCCCGACCACTCATATCTTGTACTATCCTTTCTCCACTAATTGTCATAATTCGATCGTGATTCGAGTTCGATGTCGATTGAGTTCGATTGCACTTCGAGTTTCGATTGGTTCCACACATAACATAAATGAACATGCACAAGTAACACATAAGGCACACACACACGTATAACAATAATTTAATTTAAAAATACGTAATTCGAGTTGCGATTTGAAGTCGATGTCGATTTGATTAACATAGCTTGATTTATTGTTTCGTTAACTTTATCGCATTGTTACTTCCTATAATTCACAATCGTAAGTCGATTGAATAGCGAAAATCCTACGTCGATTATTGTAGTTATAGACACTTACTCCACATAATAGCTAAAAGAAAAGAAATCTATTATTAATCAGCTGCGCGAAATCGGTCGTTGACTTTGACCTTGATTTGACTTGACTTGACTTCACGGGGTGTTACAGCCTCCCCTTGTTTAGGGAATTTCGTCCTGAAATTAAGGTGAAAGTTGTACAACACCGTGAATCACTTTCTCTTTCTAGACTTTCGCCTTAAATAACTGCGGGTACTTTGCCTTTATGTCGCTTTCGAGTTCCTAAGTGAACTCTGCGCCTCGTTTGCCTTCCCATCGGACTTTCACAATAGGAATGCGAGAGCGTCTGAGTTGCATGGTTTGGCGGTCCATGATTTCGACAGGCTTCTCCACGAAGTGTAATGTTTCGTTCACTTGCAGATCATCGAGAGAAACGTGTAAGTCGTGGTCGGCTAGGAACTTTCAGAGGTTTGACACGTGGAAAGTCGGGTGGACGTTACTAAGTTCCTCCGGTAGTTCGAGTCTGTAGGCGACCTTACCGATCCTTTCCAGAATCTTGAAAGGTCCAACATATCGAGGCGCGAGCTTCCCTTTCTTGCCGAATCGGACCACACCCTTCCAAGGCGATACCTTTAGGAGTACATAGTCGCCAACGTCAAATTCAAGGGGCTTGCATCATCTATCGGCATAACTTTTCTGTCGATTCCGAGCTTTTACCAGGTTGTCTCGAATTTGGAAAATTCTGTCTGTCGTTTCTTGTAATAGCTCGGGACCGGTTAATTGCGAATGCTCGATCTCGTGCCACACAATAGGCGATCGACATCTTCTTCCGTATAAAGCCTCGAATGGTGCCATTTGAATGCTAGAATGATAGTTGTTGTTATACGAGAATTCGACTAATGGCAGGTATTTATCCCAATTACCACCGAAGTCTATGACACACGAACGGAGCATGTCTTCAAGAGTACGAATCGTTCTTTTCGTCTGACCGTCGGTTTGAGGGTGGAAGGCGGTACTTAGATTAAGCGATGTACCGAGTTCCGTTTGAAACGTTTCCCACAGTCGTGAAGTAAACCGAGCATCACGATCAGAGATGATGTCACGAGGCGTCCCATGATTACAAATGATCTCGTCGGTGTAGATTCGGGCTAATTGTGCTACCTTGTAGTCTTCCCGTATTGGTAAAAAGTGAGCTGATTTAGTCAAGCAGTCGACCACAACCCAAATGCTGTCGTGACCTGATGACGTGTGTGGTAGCTTTGTTATAAAGTCCATAGCTATACTCTCCCACTTCCACATGGGGATCAGTGGTTGTTCGAGCAAGCCAGAGGGTCTTTGATGTTCAGCCTTGACTCTTGCACAAGTTAGGCATTTTCCAACGTAGAGAGCAATATCCCTTTTCATGCCCGGCCACCAGTACTTGTAACGAAGATCTTGGTACATTTTGTCGGCACCGGGATGAATAGAATACCGGGATTTGTGGGCTTCGTCCATCAAGATCTATCGCAAATTGGTCCGTTTGGGGATCCAAATTCGGTCCAGAAAGTGGAATATCCCATTCGACTTGCTCACGAGCTGGGCTCCATCATGGTAGATTCTTTCCTTCTTCAGTGTGCGTTCATTAAAACATGCATGTTGAGCTTCGTTGATGAGTCTCGAGGTCGTATTGGGTTTGAACATTCAGAGTGCTAAGCAGATAGCTCCGTCTGCTGAGTGTGTCGGCAACAACATTTGCTTTGCCTGGGTGACAACGAATCTCACAGTCGTAATCGTTGAGAAGTTCTACCCAACGGCATTGACGCATATTAAGTTCCTTTTGATTAAAGATATGCTGTAGGCTCCTATGATCGGTGAAGATCGTACACTTGGTACCGTACAGGTAGTGTCGCCAAATCTTTAACGCAAAAACAACTGCGCCTAGCTCGAGATCATGGGTTGTATAGTTCTTCTCGTGCATTTTGAGCTGACGAGATGCGTAAGCTATAACCTTGTCCCGTTGCATGAGGACACAACCAAGACCAAGGTTGGAAGCATCACAATAGACAATGAAATCATTGTTTCCGTCGGGCAATGTGAGAACAGGAGCATTGCAAAGCATGTGCTTGAGGGTTCGAAAGGCAGACTCTTGTTCAGTTCCCCAAACAAAAGGCTTGTCTTTATGCGTGAGAGCGGTAAGCGGTACAGCGATCTTTGAGAATCCTTCGATAAATCGTCGATAATAGCCCGCTAGTCCGAGAAAAGAACGGACTTCAGATGGGTTCTTAGGCGTAATCCAACTCTTAACAGCTTCAATCTTCGCAGGATCAACGTGAATACCTTGACTATTAACAATGTGACCCAGAAACTGAACTTCCTCCAACCAGAATTCGCACTTGGAGAACTTGGCATAGAGTTGTTTCCCTTGGAGTAGCTCGAGAAGCAAACGTAGATGTTGCACGTGTTCGGTTTTCGATTTGGAATAGATCAAGACATCGTCGACGAACACGATGACGAAACGGTCAAGATATGGTTTACACACGCGATTCATCAGATCCATGAAAACCGCTGGTGCGTTAGTTAAACCAAAAGGCATAACAACGAATTCATAGTGGCCATATCGAGTGTGAAACGCGGTTTTGGGTATATCCTCCTCTTGAATACGTAGTTGGTGATATCCAGAGCGTAGATCAATCTTCGAGAAACACGTAGCACCTTGCAGTTGATCAAACAAATCATCGATGCGAGGTAGGGGATAGCGGTTCTTGATAGTTAACTTATTCAATTCCCGATAGTCGATGCACATCCGGAACGACCCATCCTTCTTTTTGACGAAAAGGACTGGCGCGCCCCAAGGAGAGGTGCTCGGGCGAATGAAGCCTTTCTCAAGTAATTCCTGGAGTTTGTTTGAAAGTTCGCGCATTTCAGACGGCGCGAGTCGATAAGGATCTTTGGCAATAGGGTTGGCTCCAGGAATGAGGTCGATACGAAAGTCGATATCATGACTTGGCGGTAGTCCGGGAAGATCCTCTGGAAAAACATTAGGAAATTCTCGAACCACTGGAATGTCTTTTACTTCCTTCTTCTCTTTCTTTTCCTTCTCCGCTACTACAATGTTAGCCAAGAAAGCCATGTATTCCTTGCGGAGATACTTGCTAGCTTGAACACATGACATGAGCTTGAGACCTTTCGAAGTAGTATCATCGTACACACACAATAGATCACCATTCGCCATCGAGAATCGAATCATCTTGTCGAAGCACACAACTTCAGCATGGTTTTCACGAAGAAAGTCCATGCCTACTATGACGTCAAAACTTCTGAGTTGCATCGGAATGAGGTCGATTGGGAAGATGTGATTGTTGAGCTCAAGAGTACAATCACGAAGAACAGAATTGACGGCGATAGTTCTTCTGGTAGCGACTTCAACATCGAATGTCGAGGAGAGTTGGGAGCATTTACGACTAAGGAGTTTCTCGAATTCGAACGACACAAAGCAATTATCGGCTCCAGTATCAAATAAACACGAAGCATAAATACCATTCACAAGGAACATACCATTGACCACGTTGTTTTCAGCTTGGGCTTGACGCACGTTGATGTTGAAAGTTCTGGCGCGTGCGGCCTGTTGTTGCTGTTGTTGCTGGTGCTGCTGCTGAGGCTCTTGTTTCACAACCCTGTTCGGGCACATGTTAGCGAAATGGTTAGGATCGCCACATGCGAAGCAGGCTCTGGCTTTGACCGCGGGTGCCGGAGGAGCTTGTTGACCCTGAGGGGCGGTGAGTAGAGCTTGATGAGCAGGAGCTTGTCGAACACAGCAGTTGGTAGTAAAATGGCCGTACATATTGCAATGAGCACAAAAACGGCAAGCAATGATAGTCGGGTGGTGGTAGGTACAAGTAGGGCAGAGCGGGTGTGGCCAAGTGTATGCACGCTTTGCAGGCGGTGCATTAGCCACAGGCGCTGCTACATGACGCTGTTGGGCTGGTACAGCTTGAATTGGTGCGGCAGTGATCGCACAGTTCTTGTTGCTGGAGCTGTTCTTTCTCTTGTTCTTCCTCTTGTTGCTCGATGAGGTGGTAGTTTTAGCAGTTGGTGTGGCGGTGGTAGCCTGATGCAGGTGCTTCGAAGTTTTATCCCAGACACCAGCCTTGACCCTCTTGTCGTTGATTTCAGCGGCCAGTAGGTAAGTCTCTTCGATCGTCTTAGTCTTAGCCGCTTGCACGAAATCTGTGACGCAGTCGGGCAAAGCTAGGATGTACTTCTTGATGGTGATCTCCGGAGTCTTGACTTGATCGGGACAAATGATGCTGAGCTACTTAAAGCGAGCAGTGAGCGCAGCATTGTCACCTTCATGTTGATGTATGTGCCAAAATTCATCCTCTAGCTTCTAACGTTCATGAGAAGGGCAGAATTCCTCCAGCATGACTTCCTTGAGCTCGTCCCACGACAGGCCGTAGGCTGCATCGTTCCCTTGCTTGTTCCTCTCGGTCGTCCACCAGTCTAGTGCACGGGACTGGAAAACGTCGGTAGCATTCAGAGTTCGAAGGTCATCGGGGCAACCACTCTACCGTAGAGTAACCTCAATGGAATCAAACAATTGGAATAGTGCAGTAGGACCTCCCTCGCCAATGAATTCTTTTGGCCCACATGACTTGAATTGCTTGAAATTGAAAGCCTTGGCGGTAGCTTTAGGAGCTTCGGTCCTCGACTCCTCAGATGATTTGTTGGCATTCTTGTAAACATCACTCACGGCCTTTGCTACACTTTTAGCGATGATGGCAGCAAGGCGTTTGTCTCTCTTTTCTTGACGAGAAAGTAAGGGATGACGGGATCCAGACGACATTGTCTGCAACAGACATCGTCACAGGACTCAACACATTGTATTCGAATCTCACCCCACACGTCTACTACTTACTAAAGCTTAGGAACACGCAATGTAACATGTATCACATAAACACATAGGCACATAATCACAAGATTCATATAAACACAGAAGCACATAAGCACATAGGGCACAGAATCACAGAACGCGTAAGTATAAATTCACAAGATGCAGTCAGAATACAGAAACCTATTATTCACAGTTCGCGAGTGTTCGAATATAGCGTTCGCGTTTGATATATCGAGTCGTGTAGTATAAGCGTATACGTAGCATAAAGTCGTCCACAATTTAGCGATTTGTTAGCGTATTGAGATAGAAATGCAGTGCGAGTCATGCGTGTCGATCGAAGTGAAAGCAAAAAATGAGTAAATCTCCACAATTTAAACGCATAAACAGGTAAATACACATATAGCACATAAAATCAATGAATTATCAGAGTCAGCAGTTGCGGGCTCAGAATCAAAACACATAAAATTCGAGGTGTAGATTGTCTGCGGCTAGTAGACTTCGACTACCCAAAAGTGGTTTGACTATTCACAAAGATCCGTTGTGCACATTTAACCTTCAGGACTGTGCCTTTGCCTCGATTCTTGGGCATTTGGCACGCATCCCATTAGTCATATCGTGACTTCAGGTCGTTGGCGTCCGTCGAGACTTTGGTGATAGTTTTGTGAAACCAACATGAGTCAGGAATAGCTATCAAGGTTCAGGTTTCACCCCTGACTTAACAACTTTTGCTCCTGAGCTTTAATAAAATAGAGGAGATTATTCATCAAAATACGGATTTCACTCCTGATTTGGCATAATTCTCCTTGTTTGTAGATAAAATGCGGGTTGATTAAGCAACTTTAGTCGAGAGATTGCGGTTTTCACACCTAATATCGGCTTAATCGCTCATTCATAGCTGAAAATTCGAGTGTAGTGAAAGTGTAGCATAAGCGAGAATGGTGAGAAATAAGCACGTACATAATCCCTACTGGATGTGCTCAAGTCGGTCTGTTGGTTCCTAACTATAGACTAGGTATCTAAGACACCGACCCGTACTAGGTCGTGTCCTTCCAAATTCCCTATAGTTATGGCTCTGATACCAATCTGTCACACCCCAACCGATGGCGGAATCATCGGGGTATGGCACTGAGCGAAACAGATTGTCCAGAAGTTTCCATAACAATCATCATTACTATTCAATTTAAAATAACATGTCCCATACCATGTCTCAAACAGTAAACAAATTATTACAGATAAAAACTAGGCAAATAATTATGTTCTGACAACTCAGATTTAAATAGAGCAATTGTTTATTTATTGGTTTCTAGGACCTCTTTTCCTAGCTTCGATTTCATCACAGCACAGAAAGCATCCTAGACCTTTCCTAGCCTCAAGTTCACAGCAAGCTAAGCATGTAAACTTCCTAAGCACCTGTCACATACGTTAAAGTAAAAGTCAATACATAAAATGTAAAGGTGAGCATACAAGTTTGATAATAGCATATAGAGTTCGAATTCGTTTACGCATAACCAGCACGTACACATAGTGAAATGAAGCACGTTAGTTATCCACATAGATCCATCGATACCAATGACTTCGGGTTGACTGCCCGAGGCAGTTCGCAATACATGATTACCACCGTAATCCATGAAAGTAATTGTCCTTAACAACCCCCGTGTGAACGGGTGCTGAGTCCAAACTATAGTACTATCGTTGCTAAGGCAGGTAGACAGCATTCCATGTGTAAACATAACAAACAAGCATTCATAAGCCACGTATAACATGCATTAACGGTTAGCATTCAAATAGTATTGAGTAGTGTGTTTGATGTGATTTGAATAGTTGTAACGTATGTAACACCCAAAAGTGCTTAAAGCAAAAAGGGATCGAGTATACTCACAGCGATTGATGGATTGAAGGGAGCGCTTAGTGAGTAAAGTTAGCCTGAGTAGATTGATAGCATAACGATAAGTGATGCGTAAAACGGATAACAAGTGTTGGAGAGTCGGACAGCTGGTCGATCGGAAGGTAGTTCGATCGGACGGCTGGCCATTCGATTGACAGTCCGCTCGGACTGCTGTCCGGTCGGTCGGTAGGCTGATCGGATGGCTGTTCGAGTGGATTATTTCTTCCTTTGAGAAGGATGTGTTTGTGTATGATGGTTTGACTTTTGAAGTTTTCGTTGTAGCATTTGAAAACATTAAAGTACCTTTACCCTTCAGGTCAGTCGATCGGACGGCTGTTCGATCGGACGGCAACCCGATCAGTTAGGTATTTTAATAAATTGTAGTGATTTGCTTTGGATCGGACAGGTGTTCGATCGGTTGGCAAGTCAACAATAGTCAACAACTTTAAATGGAATGCAAAGTATGGTGCAGTGGATCGGTTAGCTGATCGATCGAACACTAATGTTGTTCGATCGGACAACATGCATAAAAAACCATGACAAGTTCTCAGCAGGGTGTCACCTGATCGGACGGCTGTTCGATCGGGTGGCACTCTTAGTGCATCGAACATGTTGAAAATCGATCAAGTGTTAAAGTATAGTATCTCATGATCCGAAGTGTAATCCGATCAGACAGCAGTCCGTTCGAACAACAGTTCGTTCAATACTAGTCTTCAAAATAAATGGATTAAGTGTGGGACCTTGTGTTAACCGATCGGCTGGCCAGTCGATCGGCTGACTGTCCGATCAGCTGGCTGTCCATTCGGACAGCAGTCCGATCGGTCAGCATCCTGACCTGATCAGCCTATTCGTGTAACACTCGGTTTTTCTGATTGTTTGTCGTTTTATTGAGGTATTTTGACAACGAGTCGAACAATAGATTCCTCGTCCTTAATTGGTTCCCCTGGTCGGACAGGAATCACCTAAATCCGGCCGGTGAACTATTCGGAAGGGGGTTTAGTGTTTATCCCGGAATCGGTTAACCTCATGGATAGAATCCGGATCTTGAGCCATGAAACCACCTGAGTGATTTGTAAACCGGCACAGGCTCCGTTTCTATCGGTTTTGAAGGCATTGAGTGAAAAAGAGTTGAAAGAAAGTGGGAAAATCCGTCTTTCAATCCTTTTCACCATGTATATGTTTAGATCTACGAAGGATCTTTGTTTGTTTATGTGGAAATCGGCTAGATCCAAGTTATTCTTGGTGGATTGAGGCCAAAACATGAAGTTCTTCAAGAACTCATGATGACATCATCCTAGAACACTTGAATCTTGATGATTTCACGGTTAAAAGTTAAGATTTGAAAGATAGAAAGGTGTAGGAGTGCATGTAGATCAATAAAGTACAAAGTTTAGGACGAAATCTTACCGGAATCGAGAGGAATCTGAGAAAAAGATGAGCTGAGCGTGCTGATCGAACAGAGGTTTCCAAAAGTGGAAAGGATGACAATGACAGGGGTATTTATAGGATGCCAAATGAGGAAAGTGTTGGCCGATCGGCCAGGCAGCTCGATCGGACAGCATGTCCGATCGGACAGCAGTCCGATCGGCTGGCTGTTCGATCGGCTGGTAGCCTGATCGATCAGCTGCACGTTTCAAGTGTTTCGGTGCGACGATGTTTGATATTCAATTTCGGTTGCAAGCGGTTCGATACGATAGGGTTTCCTAGTCAAATTACTTTTAATCCCAACATCTCATATCTTGTACTATCCTTTCTCCACTAATTATCATAGTTCGATCGTGATTCGAGTTCGATGTCGATTGAGTTCGATTGCACTTCGAGTTTTGATTGGTTCCACACATAACATAAATGAACATGCACAAGTAACACATAAGGCACACACACACGTATAACAATAATTTAATTTAAAAATACGTAGTTCGAGTTGCGATTTGAAGTCAATGTCGATTTGATTAACATAGCTTGATTTATTGTTTCGTTAACTTTATCGCATTGTTACTTCCTATAATTCACAGTCGTAAGTAGATTGAATAGCGAAAATCCTACGTCGATTATTGTAGTTATAGACACTTACTCCACATAATAGCTAAAACAAAAGAAATCTATTATTAATCAGCTGCGCGAAATCGGTCGATGACTTTGACCTTGACTTGACTTCTCGAAAACACGGGGTGTTACAGCCTAAGCAGCAAGAATCTTTTGATATTTTGAAGCAGAAGTTGAGTAATGCTCCAGTATTGACATTGCCTGATGGAATAGAGGAATTTGTAGTATATTGTGATGCATCGCACACCGGAATGGGCTGTGTGCTTATGCAGAAAGGCAAAGTTATTGCCTATGCTTCACGTCAGTTAAAGGTGCATGAGAAGAATTACACCACCCATGACTTGGAGCTAGGTGTCGTTGTATTTGCACTAAAATTGTGGAGACATTACTTGTATGGAACCAAGTGTGTGATTTATTTAGATCACAAGAGCCTTCAACACTTGTTTAATCAGAAAGATTTAAACATGAGGCAGCGACGGTGGATGGAAACTTTGAATGATTATGATTGTGAGATTCGATACCATCCAGGCAAGGCAAATGTGGTTGCCGATGCCTTAAGTAGAAAGGAAAGAGTAAAGCCCATAAGAATCAATGCCAAGAGCATTGAGATAAAGAATAGTTTGAATGAAAGGTTGTTAGCTGCGCAGAAGGAAGCTGTATTGGAAGCTAACTATCCTGATGAAAAGCTGGGAGTAACTGAAGAACAGTTATCCTATGGCAAGGACGGAATCCTGGGATTAAATGGACGAATATGGGTTCCAGTTTATGGAGGACTTCGGGATGTTATCCTCCAAGAAGCCCATAGTTCAAAATATTCTGTTCATCCTGAAGCTGATAAGATGTACCAGGATCTGAAGGCAAACTACTGGCGGATAGGCTTGAAGAAGTCTATAGCTGCTTATGTAGCTAAATGTTTGATGTGTGCGTAAGCCAAAGCTGAACATCAGAAGCCGTCAGGTTTGCTACAACAGCCTGAGCTTCCCACATGGAAGTGGGAGATGGTGACAATGGATTTCATCACCAAGCTGCCAAAGATGAAGAAAGGAAATGATACTATATGGGTAATAGTTGATAGACTAACTAAGTCAGCACATTTCCTACCCATTAAGGAGACTTATAGCTCCGACATGTTAGCCCAATTGTACGTAGATAAGATTGTATTTCTACATCTTTTACCAGTGTCAATAATCTCTGATAGAGATACCATATACACATCACATTTTTGGAAAAGTTTCCAACAATCATTGGGCACACGCTTAAATTTTAGTACGGCTTACCATCCTTAGACGGAAGGGCAGAGTGAACGTACCATCCAAACTTTGGAAGACATGCTTCGTGCATGTGTGATTGATTTAGGTGGTAGTTGGGATAGCCACCTGCCATTGATCGAGTTCTCCTATAACAATAGCTACCATACCAGCATTCAGGCTGCGCCTTTTGAGGCATTATATGGTAGGAAATGCAGAAGGCCTATTTGTTGGGCAGAATTAGGGGAAGCTCAATTATCAGGACCTGACATAGTCTTTGAAACGACGGACAAGATTGTCCAGATTCGCGACCGCCTGAAATCTGCCAGGGATAGGCAGAAAAGTTATGCTAATAAAAGGCGAAAACCTCTAAAGTTTGAGGTTGGTGATACAGTTTTGCTTAAGGTATCACCCTGGAAGGGGGTGATGCGATTTGGTAAGAAAGGTAAGTTAAGCCCGAGGTATATAGGACCATTCGAGATTATCGAATGTGTTGGGTCCGTGGCTTATAAATTGAACTTTCCTGAAGTGCTCAGTGGTATTCACAATGTATTCCACATCTGCAATCTGAAGAAATGTCTAGCAGATGAATCGCTAGTCATACCACATATAGATGTGCACATAGATGAGAGCTTGAAATTTGTGGAAAGGCCTTTGTCGATTGAGGATCGACGGGTTATGAAGCTTCGAAGGAAGTATGTACCTATCGTAAAGGTTAAATGGGATGCCCGCAGAGGTCCCGAATATACATGGGAGGTAGAGTCCACAATGAAAGAAAAGTACCCTCATTTGTTCCAATAAATCTCGAGGTCGAGATTTCTTTTAAGGGGGTGAGGATGTAACACCTCGTAAAATCATACCCATTAAAATAAAGACACATGTCATGCAAGGTAAACGTGTCAGGAACCCGGATCGAGTTAAAGGATGTACGGTAGGATTTAAAAAGGGTCGACATGTTAAGATATACCTCTGAGCGACCTAAATTATAAATACCAAACCTTAAAATAATAAACATCTGATTTAATTATATTTCAAATCCGGTTACCCTTGGTAATAATTAATTAAAACCTATATGATAGTGATTCTATGGAGGTTCACAACAAAAAAAATCTCAAATATTGAGTCTTTTGAATTCATGTGCTTAGCAACACATGCAAAGTCTGTCTCTATGGTCCCCTCCTGCTAACAATGACTGAAGATTCGAGTTTTAAAGGAATGCATCGTCCAGCCTAAAAGTTTGCAAAGTTTTTGTCTTCTGATGAAGGCTTACGGACCGCAAAGTTGAACCCTTACGGTCCGTAAGATAGCGGAGCTGGGCATCAGAAATTGAAAAGCGGGTACGGACCGCAAAGCCAAGGGCTTACGGTCCGCAAGATTGTAACTGGGCATCTTTGATCAAGGTTGGTTACGGACCGCAAGACCAAGAGATTATGGTCCGCAAGAGGTGCTTACGGACCACAAGGCTTCTTTCTTACGGTCCGTAAGACTGTCGCTGGTAGCAGATTTTGGACAGCTGCCTGTTCAGCCTGTTACACCACCTCATTAGCATGGTATTCGAATACAGGAGTGTGGCCAACAAATTTTCATGCATAGGGACACATGGGGATCATCAGGGAACACTTGTAGACTATGTTGGCATGATCTTGGACACGTAGGATCACTATATAAGGAGCTTGAAGTTGCAACATTTGGCTTGCTCATTTCATTCTCACAAAGACTCATTTCTGGAGCTCCTCTGATCAGTAACAAGCTTTCTTAAGTTCCCTAGTCGTGCTTAGGACTCTTGTAAGTTTCCTTAATCATTCTTAATTCAGTTTAGCTTAGTTAATTAGCTTAAAGTCAAACCGTCGTAATTAAGGTTTGACTTCGAGATTAATCAATAATTGTCCAGTCAAATCTCGAATTAAGATTACCTATAAGTTGGTAATTATGTGGGCAATAAACTCTTAAAAGGGTACTCTCTGATTCCCACTCTAACTAGGTCAATTGTCGGGTCAAACTTGATATGAAAAAGTCAACAAAAAGCTTAATATCAAATTAATGCATAATTAGCAATGTAGAAGCTATGCAACCTGTTTTATCATTAATATAACTTGGTAATTAATGTAAGAACATGTCTAAACATGTTCAACCCGACAATTTTCAGTTTAGGCTCGGTTTGGAACCGAAAGTCGCATAATTTGACTTTTGCTTTGACTTTCGATTCTGACCCATTATAGCATGTTTTAGAAATGCCTTAGAGCCCTATTAGGACCAGGCTACCTGTTAGTATAACCCTCTATGATTATACACCTTGGTTCAATAGTTATCCGATTCATATGCGTGTTCCCGTTAATTGCTTATATGTTGACCATTATGTCCATATGACCTTAAAACGTGATTTTTGAAAATATAAAAGAGTAGAAACCTTAGTTACTGATTTATAAACTTGCACCTAAAATTTGACATCAGTTTGAGGTCTAGATTAAGAGTTATGCTCAATAGCGTAATTAGAAAGCTTTTATTAATTAAACGGCGTAATTAGCATATAGCCTAGTTTAACCCACTTTTTGATATCAAAATTTTTACCCACTGATGTAATATAATATTTTGGGAGTTTTAAAGATTTTTAATAAATTTTAGGCTGAGCATAACATAGGGTTGTAGCTTTAATTCGGTTATTGCCGGTTTTGCCCTTTTGGGCTATAAAATGAATTTTACAAATATTTTTGACCCCAAACCTTTTGCTACTAATTTTATATGATAAATAAACTATTTTAAACCTTCTGGAATAATAAAAATATCAGCTTTCTATATAGAACCCGGAAATGGCTCTAAATCGTCTTTTTAAGCATTTTTAACGCATAGTATGCATCAAAACTATTTTAAACATATAAGGTTGGATGCCTACTGATATTTTAAGTAAATTATTATATTGTAACAGTGAGCAAAAGTTTTTAAACTCAGATTCCAGTTTTGACCTTTTTGGCTTAAGTGAAATTACCAAAATAGCCTTTCGGTGCATAGTTTGGTTATAATTAATAAATTTCACATATAGGTTATACCCTACTGTTATAACTTATTAAATTAAGTATTTTTACTGATTATATCAGACCCGAAACTCAGATTTATATTTAAACTCTTTTATCACCTTTTAAATGACCAAAATGCCCTTACGGGGCATAGTTCAAGTTTAAATTCATTTGGGGCATAATAGAAGATATCTTAGTGATGTCACAACATATTTAAGGCATATTAACCTAGGAAACCTGCATAAGACTCTTTTGGTTACCCGTTACGCATTTTCGCGTTCGGATCGGCTTATGTGACTAGTTTGCATAAATTAGCCGAAACGGGTCAAACCTTATCATTTTTGTCTCAAATCCGGAATGTGTTTAAGTTACCCATATTAAACAAGCATACAAGCTTGTCGGGTCAGAACCACATTCTAAACCGGTCTTCGCTTTATCATGCGTTTGAACCGTGTATTCCTTTTGAAAACTAACCGGTCTAAGTCTAAGCTTAATTAAAGACCCGTTAGGATTCTAATAGGTTATTAAAACCTTCGTTCCAGATTAGGAGCCCAGTAAAAGCTATGTGCACTTGCTGTATTTGATTTATACTTTGCTCAGGTAAATACTCTTAACTTATTTTCCCTATACGGGCTTGGGATACGGTATTATAATAATACCGCTTGGTCGGGTATGTAGTCATTTAAATCGGATTGTGATTAATGTATTTACATAACTCGTTTTATTCTGTATTATTTGGTGTATGGCCTTTGGGGGTTAAATGACCATGTCTCGGATATCCTTGGCATCATTCAAAGAAATGGCCACGACCTAAGCACGGGGTGTTGGCGTACACCTGACAGATGCATTATGTAAAAACTGGTAATCCACTTAAAGGAAATAATCCTTGTGGTCATTATACCTGTGGCGTGTCAATTAATCTAGACCGGCCCTACAAACCGACCCTGATGGACGACAAATAAATAAAACTGTATACAAGATTATTTTTGAATAATTGTCCCAAGTTATAAAAGATATTTTTGCCGAAGTGCATTCAAATCAATTTTCAAACTCTTTTCAAAATGAGTCAATTAAGTTGTATTTACCAGTGTAAACTAACGTATTTTCCAAAAAGGCTAAGTGCAGGTACTATTTGTAATAGGCTGGATACTCCAGGCATCAATAATCAAGTCTCGCAAGCTCTAGATGTTAAAGTCTATGGAACAATTTTCTTTTTATTTCGATCCGCCTGTGGATCTGTTTCAATTATTATGTGATACTTAATATTACAATCTATTCAGTTGAAATAAATCTATCTTTTGCTTCCGCTGTGCATTTAATTAATGTGTTGTTTGACTATGATGATATCAACTACGTCACGAAACTCCCCACCGGGCCCACCGGTAATACGTGGAAATATCGGGGTGTGACAGTGAGAAACTCTCTTATTTTGATTGAAAACAAGCCCTATGTGATAGAATCACTTATTGATGAGGAACTTGATTTTCAGATGCATGAGGGCACAGGAGCAAGTCCGAGAACAGGTCAGTACTTTCGTACAGCAAAGAGACGAACTTGACTCCCGGATAAATGTGATATATTATCACTTGTTTTGTGGACATGTGATTGTTGTTCACTTATTGAGGTCGAATGCAATATGTACACGTATGTATGATATCATGGAAGATCTAGACTTCGTCTCCGTTTGTTTCTGTAAAAGAAACAACCATGATACCCAAATGATAAACAGCATAAAGACCACATATCTCAGAACCTCGGCAATCTCTCAAATGAAATTTCGGTACTAAGACCATATGCCAATGAGCACTTCCCACCTGATCTTCAGTCGATTTAAGTTTATATCACCCTGCACACTTTAAAATGATTGTGAGCCTACCGATACATCTTATATAGAGCTGCTTATCGTTTTTCATTTTGCATTTCAGTTTAAAAAGGTTTAGACAGACCACTGATGTACTATCATTTTCTCTTTTGCTCGCCAGGAAACTCATTTTTGTTTTTCTATTGTTTTTTAGTTTTGAAATTTTTCGATGTTTTTGAATTTTCAAATTTGGATTTACTCCCCCTAAAATCAACAAACTTACAATAATTTAAAAAACACAAAGATATTTACAAAACGATTTTCCGATGTGGATTACTCTTGCTTGACCTTAATGTCGTTTACCAATAATAAAAAGTCAAATCTTGATTTATCAAATGCTTTGGTAAAAAGGTCGGCACGTTGGTCATCAGTGTGGACCTTAACAACATCGATTAGCCTTTTATCAAAGCAATCACGTATGAAGTGATACTTAATTTCGATGTGTTTGGTCTTTGAATGCTGGACAGGATTTCTAGTGATAGATAAAGCAGCAGAATTATCGACTAAAATAGGAGTAGTTAGGAATTCAAAACCGTAATCACGCATTTGCTGTTGTATCCACAGGACTTGGGAGCAACAACTTGAGGCAGCAATGTATTCAGCTTCACAAGTTGATGTAGTGACACAAGTCTGCTTCTTGCACTGCCATGTTACGAGGCTATTTCCTAAAAACTGGCATCCAGCCGTTGTGGATTTGTCGTCGATTTTGCATCCGCCAAAATCAGAATCACTGAAAGCGACTAAATCAAAGTTATCATCCTTAGGGTACCATAGACCGGTGTCTAGGCAACCCTTCAAATAACGAAAAATCCTTTTTACAGCTGCAAGATGTGAGGCCTTCGGGTTCACTTGATATCTGGCTAGCAGGCATGTTGGATACATTATATCTGGTCTTGATGCTGTGAGGTACAAAAGGCATCCAATCATCGTGCAGTAATATGAAGAGCTAACAACTTCACCCTTCAAGTCTGGATTGATTCCGTGATTTTGCTGCAGTGGGGTACCAATGGGCGATGTGTCGGACATCTGGAATCGGTTCAGAATGTCTTGAACATACTTAGTCTGATGGATGAAAATCCCAGACTTCATTTGTTGCACTTGTAAGCCCAAAAAGAAAGTCATCTCCCCCATAGCGCTCATCTCGAATTTATCCTACATTACACGCTCGAAATCCCTACACATAACATTGTTAGTAGAACCAAATATAATATCATCCACATATACCTGTACCAGTAGAAGATCTCCATCTTGTTCTTTTATGAAGAGAGTGCAATCGATAAGACCTCTGCGAAAACCATTTTCAAGTAGATAATTTGATAAGGTTGCGTACCAAGCTCGCGGTGCTTGATGTAGATGATAGAGAGCTTTGTTCAGCAACCAAATCCGATCGGGATGAATGGGATCTTCAAAACCTGGAGGTTGTTCAACATACACCTCTTCTTCCACTAGACCATGTAAGAATGCACTTTTGACATCCATCTGGTAAACCTTGAATCCTTTGAATGAGGCATAAGCCAGAAAGATACGAATTGCTTCCAGACGTGCAACAGGTGCATACACTTCGTTGTAGTCTATACCTTCAATCTGACGAAAACCTTGAACGACCAATCTTGCTTTGTTGCGAATAACGATTCCACGGTCGTCCTTTTTGCATTTATACACCCAACGGGTACCAATCTTCTTGTAATCAGCAGGTTTCTCTACGAGCTTCCAAACACCAAGTTTCTGGAATTGTTGCATTGCTTCAACCCAAGAGTTATCTTTCAAAGCTTCTTTCCAAGTTCTTGGCTCTTCCTGTGAGACATAACACGCGAAAGACCAATCGTTTTGTTGACCAGATTCTCGAATCGCCGCATACAGGCCTGCATTGTTGTTGTTTCGCAACATGTTTCTTGTTTGAATGCCACTCTGTACATTACCGATGATGTTTTGTTGAGGATGGGTATTGTGAATCCTTGTTTCTGGATTATCTTGAACTGGAATATTTGTACCCAGATTGTTGAGATTGAGATCAACAACCAATTCAATACCCGGAACTGACGAAGAGGATGATGCAGTAGCTTCAGCTGTTATAGGGGCATCCACTGGAGGTGTAGCCTCTGAAGTACCATGTACTGCTGATGTAGGAGCTTCTTGATCTGCATCTAGAAATTCTTCATCCTCTAAAGATTCGTTCAGTTCGGTTGCATCATGAAAATCCTCATTGTCGAGAGCATTATTGTTCACTGAAGATGGTTCTTGATTGACAATAATTGGACGAACCAACAGTGAATCTGTTGCGTTGTCACTCTCAAAAAACATCTTTGCCACAACACTTTCTTCAACTGCGTCAACATTGATCGAATTGAAAAAGTCATCGTACTCAAACATCTAAGGCTGACCAAGATTTTTTACCTAGCAAAGTGTGTCTTTGTACTCTGACTTCAGACCATTCCTCAATCCTTTTAGTCTCTATATTCCAGACTCTTAAGTTCGGGGTGGCATAACCAAGAAAGTGACCTTCAATAGCTTTTGCCCCAAACTTTCCATTAGGATCGATCATTGTGCAAGGAGCTCCAAACGGTTCAAGATATGACAAATCTGGTTTTCGTTTGTGAAGAAGCTTGAAGCAGGTCTTGTTGTGTCTTTTGACTATAAGGACTCGTTCAATGTATAACAAGCAGAGGACACAGCTTCAGTCCAGAAGGGAATCGGCAATTGTGACTCTACCAACATCGTCCTGGCAGTCTCGATCAATGTACGATTTTTACGTTCAGCGACGCTATTCTGTTGAGGAGTATAAGCCGCAATAAATTCATGAAGAATACCTTTTGATGTGCAAAAATCCGCCATGGCATGATTTTTAAATTCAGTACCATTGTCGTTGCGTATCCGTCTAACCTTCAACTTATACAAATTCTCAATCTGAATGATCAAGTTTTTGATAATACCGAAAGTTTCACTCTTGTGAGCCATAAACGCTACCCAAGAAAATATTGAATAATCATCAGTTATTACGAGGCAGTATTGATCATTCCTGATGCTTTTGTGCTTGACAGGACCGAACAAATCCATGTGCAAACGTTCTAGAGGAAGTGCCACCGTGTTGATCTTCTTTGTCGGATGTTGCTTCTTCATTTGCTTTCCTTTTTGGCATGAAACACAGACGTCTTGAAGATGGAAATTTTTAAGAAGAACACCATTCACTAATTCATTCGACACCAAATGATTCATTTTCCGTAAGTGAATGTGACCCATACGTCTGTGCCAAGAGATTGAGTCTTTTTCCGTGGCTTTTGTAATGAAACAAGTTGCTTGTGCAGTCGTCGTTATTGCTTGGCTCATATCAAGGACATATAAATCGTTTATCCTTGGAGCTGATAAGAGAATCCATTCTTTTGGAATCTTGAATCCGGGTTTCAGCACTTAACATCCATTTGCATCAAAGTGTACTGAAAACTGCTTATCATAGATTTGTGAAACGCTGAGAAGATTGGGATCAAGTTGTTGCACAAAGTTGATCTTGTCAAAACTTACAACCCCGTTGGATACCATTCCTTCTCACGTAATATATCCGCCTTTATCTCCAGCAAAAGCAACATAACCTCCTCTAATAGATTTAACGTCGTAGAGAAGCTTCATGTCGCCGGTCATGTGCCTGGATGCCCCACTATCAACAATCCAATGACTGCTGAAAGTTCCTCCTGGAACACCCTGCACATGTACTCACATGATTAGTTGGAGATGGGGACCCAAGCCTTTGAGGTCTTGGGTCTTCCATTTTCATTAACAAAAGTTATTTCAACTTCTCGATGATTTGGAAATTGTGATGTTCCCCCTGATTCAGTAACTATTTTTGGTTTCCATGTTTGTTTTGTTTTACCAGATTTATTCTTTAAAAATTTAACTTCATCATTGTCTGAAGGTTTTGAATTTTCTGGTTTGACAGAAACAGATGTTTTGTTAACCACATCGGTTTTAACTGCTTTTTCAATTTTCTTGACCTGTTGGCGTTTCTGTTTCTTTTCCCTTTTTTTTACAAGACGGGGATCTGGTTTTGATGAAACAGATCGCTTGTGGTCAATTTGGTCATGGGGATCATTAACTTTGGCTTCTTTTTATGAAGATATGGACAATTACGAATAATATGTCCAATTGTACCACATGAAAAACCTGATCTTCGTTCTACAAACCCCGAAGTATCATGTGATTGTCTTGATGATGATGATGAACTTTGTGATCCTGAGGTACTTGGTTTTGAAATGTTTTGTTCATTTCTTTTCAAAATTTTCGCTTGATTAACAAAATCTAAGTTAGATTTGTTTTCAAATGTGTCAATTTTATCCGTTTCCCTTGATTTCACAAAGTTCACCTTCTTGTCCTTTTTCTGAGTTTGTTTCTTTTGACCTTGAGTCGGTGATTTACCCTTTGGTTTGGTGCGATTTTGCTGAACTTTGTTCGTTGGTAATTTTTTATTGTCATTATGTTTGGGAATTTCAGCTCTTGGAATCAGAGGAAACTGTGTAACCACAACGTGTGATCCTGTCTTTCCCAATAACTTACTTGTTGAATCTTCAAAAATTTTACTAATTAAAGATTGATTAACATTCTTAATAGGAAAATCTTTGTCAGAATAGATTTTATCATCACCAATAAGAGTGTACAGCAAATTCACACTCTCAGACTCTTGTGAGGAAGTGGACGTGGACTTGGTCAGAACAGTCGTAGCAGGTTTTGCGGGAGGATCACATAAAATGTGATTCTCGAGAGGTATGCCCTCTTCTTTGATTACCGCATCTGATTGTGCTGAGTCAGTATCATTAGATTCATCATCTGAAGAATCAGCATCCTCAACAATAACTGGAGGATCCTGATTCTGTTCAGCAGAAGACACACTTGTATCTGTTGACACATCCGAATCTGATGGTACTTCTTGTTTATATCCAAGTCCAGTAGCAAACTCCTCAAAGTTTAAAGGAACAGATTCCTCATAATGAGTTCTATTCTCCTCATCAGGCATGGCATCATAATTTTGTCTAACAGGTGGTGGACATTTCTTGTATCCAATGCATGTGACATCCTTTTTCTCTTTTTGTGTGTCAATGATGTGATCCAGCACGTATCTAGAGTTTGAATAACTGTCTCGCTTAAGCCGAATCGCCTCACTTTCACACTTTGTACATGCTAACTCTTTTTGCATGATCTCAAGACGATTGATATAACAGTTTATGTCAGTTTGTTTTCTTGAAACCTTTTTGTCAGTTCGGTTTTATCTTTTCTTAAATTTGCAACCACCGTTTTAAACTCCTTTTCATGGTTTTCATAAAACATGTTAGCCTCTTTGCATTTCGAAAGATCCACTATCAACTTTTGATTGTGGATATTTGTCACTTCATATTTGTTTTGCAAAGCCTCATGTTTGCTTTGCAAATCACACCACTTAGCATCAAAAGAAACATGTTTGTTTTGCAAGTCAGACAATTCAGCATTTAAAGCATCATGTTTGCTTTGCAACTCAGACATATTAGCATCCAAATCAGCACATTTATCACTTAAGCTAGCACAATTATCACCATTAAAAACAGTTGGTTCATCGACACATACCTGGCTTGATGAACTGCCGCCATTAGCCATAAAGGCTGAATGAAGAGAAGAAGAAGAAGAATAAGCAACTTGATCCACCAGAATAGATCTTCTATCATTCCTTGCTGCAGCTTCTCCTAACAATTCATCGATATCTGCATCGATTCTCCCACTAGATACATCATCAAAATAATCTTCACCTGAGGTTGAGATTTCCTCATCAGAACTCCTTGAATAACCAGAACTCTCTTCATCTGAAGATTCACCAGCACTAGCAAAAGATTCTCCACCACTGGCGTGCTTCAAATCCTTAGCAGTTTCAGCAAAACAAGCTGCTCCTCCCTGATCACCAATGCCTAATTGCATTGACCAATCGCAACCTTCATCTATTTGCACTACAAGAGCCTGATTGGTGTTCGATGGTCCTGCTTGATTGTTTGCAGGGACCAAGGTGCGATCATCATTCCTAGTTTGATTCTGATTCTGTTGGTTGCCTTGACCTCTGAAAGGATTCTGGTTCCCATGCTGTGCTGGCTTTGTGCATTCACGTTTGAAATGACCACGTTCACCACAGTTAAAGCACTTGACGGATTGCTTGTCGAACCCATACTTGGTATCTTTCTTGCTTTCCAAGCTGGTTCTACCCGTCCGTTCCATGAAGTCTTTAGCTCGCCTTACAGCACTGGCGAAAGCCCATTTGATGTCCATCATATCCATCTCTTCTTTATCAATCTGCTGATAATCTTCTTGAGTTAGATTGATATTTCCGATCTGCCCTGCAATCAACCCACAATACGAGCTCACCAACGTGTTCAGTATCTCCATATGATCTTTAGCTACTTCAACGCTAACTTTTGAGAAGTTTGACGTGTCAAGCCGTACTGTATTTGACTTTGATGGCTGACCAGCAGATGATGTGCTTCCATAACAAGCTTGTCGTTGAACAGGAAGTGGATTCCCATACAAATCAGTTGCTAAGGTAGATAGTCGATAGCTTTGCTGTTGTGGAGCTGGTTATAGTGGATTTCCATACAAGTCTGTGGTTGGAGCTGGCTTTACAGGAACTTGTATCGTATTGCCATATAAATATGTGCTTGTGACAAACGCCGTTTGAAGTGGAGCATGTGAAACAGATCTTGCAGAAGTGCTAGAAGTTCCATAATACATATCAGGATTTTGTCGCACTGGAACCCTTTTTGCCTTTAGGGTTTCTTCCTGATCTTTGTTCTCCAAGAGCTGAACGAAGTCATTGATGTTTGTCGTAGCCAATGCGCCATTGTACTTCAGGAATCCAAGAAACTATTCCATTGAGGTGGTAATGCATCGGCAAACTTTGTGACTACCTCTGCTGGAGTTGTTACTACCCCATAATTACTCAATTCAGTGAGCAGGTGATAGAATCGACTTGTCATATCTCCCAAAGATTCACTTTCCATACATGTGAAACCATCAAACTCCTTTTTGAGTAAATCATGTCGCAATTGGCGTGACTTTTCATTTCCTAGACCCCTTGTCTTCAATGCATCCCACAATCGCTTTGACGTCTTGAAGCTGACGAACTGATGATATATTTCCTTGCTCATCGCCTGAGTCAGAATAGCATATGCTTTCTTTTCTAGATCATATGCCTTTTTTCTCTTCTTCAGTAAGATCTGCAAATGTAGCGGCAGTTGAAGCGGCAACCTCAAGAGCTTGATCGAAATCTATAGTAAAACATAACCATAATTCCGTGTTTTGCCCATTGACATACGTATGGAATCTATCTACCCATCCAGGATATTCGTTTATGTGCATCAGTTTCGGTGGGAGATTTAGACTTCCAGTCTCGCTTTCACTTAGGAGTATACTTTGAATACTTGGAGTTTGATTTGAAACAAACGCCCATTGACCTGTCGACATTTGATTCGCTTGCGAAGATGCGGTTGCGGGAGATTCAGCCCATGATGGCGACAAACGCGTGTTTGTATACTTGCTTTCTTTATTAGATGCGGGTGCGGGAGATTCGGCCCATGAGGGAGATAAAGCCGTGCTTCTATATTTGCTATATGCATTTGACGGAGTACCCCACCAGTCTGGATTCATTTTAGATGAATAAAATTGAAAACCTGATCAAACACTTAAAAACAAACTGTTAAATAAGTTTTGCAAAGGTACTGTCAAAATTTCACAAGTTTCTCGACGAAACTTTACTATCGACGAAACTTGATTGATCTTTTGACGAATCCTTTATTGACGAAACCCTCTATGACGAAACACTAGAGTTTCGTCATCAGACACTATAGAGTTTCGTTGACCTTTTGTGAAGAAACAAGGACTTTTGTATGACAAAATGACGAAACCTTAGAAAGTTTCGTCAAACACAATTTAAAATGTGAAATAGGAGTTTTGTTGAAAAAAAAACAAATTAAAGTGGGTGAGATATTTTTTTTTAAAAGAAACCTTATCCTCTGAAAGAGTTGGTGACAATTTAGTCAAATACCCATACTCACCATGCTTTCAACCATATTTTCAAACCATCATTGTTTTAGTACAGTTTTCAAAGTATTATTATAATAATAATCACACTTCAACAATGACCCAAACAAAGATCAAAACTCAAATACTTTTGAAGAACAACATGAATATATGAAGAACACTATGAGTTTTCCGGTGAACCAAAAATTTCCAAATCACGATTTTGCAATAAAGTTCAATGAAAACCCAATCCTAACATATATGCATGAGTTTTAAACAAGGTTTTGTATGAACTATCAACAAAATATCAAGATTTTCAAGAATTTCAAGCTATTTTCCCAGAAAATATATGATTTTTCAAAGCTCAAAATCAAGAAAAACACAAGAAAATCAACTTGGTTTTAACAAGGAATCGAGCCAAAGCTCTGATACCAATTGTAGGTCCACCCGGAGGATCGAGTATAACCTATTCCTTGTTTTCCGACAAACCCGAGAGTGCGGAATCCTAACGGGAAAGTTAAACCAAGTTACGAACACGTAAATGACGAACACGAGACTCAACGATTAACACTCCATTGTATTAATACTTGAAACGGTTACAATACAATGTTTACAAAATAATCTCTGTAAACTTTCTCTGGTTCTCTCGTGTGTGTGTTCTACTTTGCTGTGAGTTCTATCTTAATATATATAGTCACAGACACGACGAAACATAAACATGATACGACGAAACCTCAACATCGATGAAACTCATAGAGTTTCGTCTATATCTTTGACGAAACTTGGATGGGCCATGACAAAACATTAAAGTCGACAAAACCTTGTAGAGTTTCGTCGACATGCATGCACAAGTAAAGGGTTCGGCCCATGTGAAGGTTTCGGCCCAAAGAAATAGCCCAAAGAAGTTGATTGGACCAAAATTGCATGCACGTATACGTACAGAATTCAACAAAAACCAATTGCAAAGGTTAGTCCAACTTGTGATATCATCATGACATCATCATCATGATGTCATGATGATGTGTCAGCGGGAAACGCTCACGGCTCTTCGTGCTTCGCGTGTCGAACTCTGGGGCACGCGACGGAGGAATGTCGCTACGTCGGGCTTGAGCTGAACCGAACCGAGTCGCGTCCACATAAAGTGTACCAACAATTAGAGAGGTAAAAGGTTACACAATTACACAAACCTAATAACACATAACATCAATCGGCTCTCTCTCCCTTAGTCGAAACCTCCCTAGTTTCGACTTCATCACCATCATAATCTTACACCATAAGGAGGAACCAGATCATTCTGACAAGAATGTCAAACTCAATGGTTGCATCTCTGACTGGATTCTCTGCTGCCCAGTCTGCTGTAACAGGTATGTTATTCATGTTTTCTATTATGTTTAAACAGAACTGATCAACATGTGGTATCAGAGCATATGTTGATTAATCAGTTATGTTTTCGTATCCATTATTCTAGGATTAAAATCTGAAAAACAGAAATCTTAAAGCCTAATAAAATCAAAGCTTGTTTCGAGTCCTTCAATATTACCGAAATCACTGTTTCGAAATACTAAATTGCTTAATCGTGAGACTCGAAATCAAATGGGTAAGTTAATGTCCGAAATCTATTAATAGAAGTCTTTAAATTCAGGTTTCGGATCCCATAATTATGTTTTATATTTTTTAGGGTTCATCACATGTTCTTAGGAAAATTCGAAATTCCTTAAGTTTTGGAATATAATTTGGATTAGTGGATGTTTTTTACTGTTTTGATCTGAATTATATCTCTTAAAACTTCGAAAACTATTAAAAGATTAACAGATTATAATTTTTGAAATCTTTTGATAAGTTTAGATCAACACTAAAACAGGAAACACTATCCCACAATCCCTAAAATTTTGATTTTTCAGTTATATTCACACTAACAGCTGTTAACAGTAGGTTTCGAGACCAACCTTAACGACTCGAAACCATAAGATTCCGACTCGAAACCATAAGATTCCGACTCAAAATCATAAAGGTTTCAGTCTTCATGACTCAAGACCAAGATTTAGACTGGAAATCATAAAGGTTTTAATCTTCATAACTTTTGACCAAGGTTCCGACTCGAAATCTCACTAAAATGAGGACAGTTTAGATTGCGACTGAGATTTTGACTCGCAACCAGGTGGTTGCGACTCGAAACCTCATTATGAAGTCGAAATCTCATAAATATTCATTACTCAAAACCTCGATATTTCGACTAAGGTTTCGACTGACATTGGTGACTCGCAACCACGTGTTTACGACTCGCAACCAGGTGGTTGCGACTCGAAACCTTACTCGAGATATCACCTGAGATCTCATAATTGAGTCGAGACCTCATAACTGAGTCGAGATCTCACTCGAAACCTCATTACTTTATTAAGCTGTTAATATGAACTAAAATTTAGCGTTATAGATGATGAATCCTCATAACTGAGTCGAGGCTCCGCCCCGAACCCCCGCGCTAACAGGTGGTTTGCTATTAAATACTTGGTTTTGTAAACACTTAATTACTTAATCAGAATCAGATAATTTTCACAAAACCAAAATAGCTTAACTTGAATGAGCTTCTGATGTATCATTTCTGGCCAAAGCTGATTTGATGCATCTATTTATTGTTCAAGTATTATAAAAGCTATGTTAAGTATGCATTACAAACGTGAAATGTCTTAATTTCTGGCCAAAGCTGATTTAATTCATTTATGTCTAGCATACTTAACGAGTGCATAACTAAAGTGATTGTCTCATTTCTAGCCAAAGCTGATTTGTCACGGTTACTTTGCACACATACTTAAATGATTACACTTCTAGCCA
>JARYGA010046799.1:17500-51314 GCA_030545235.1 Helianthus tuberosus | reverse complement strand
TTTGTGATGTTTTCAAACTTATTTAATGGATGACCATCTATGGTTTTATCATATAGTTGTTATTATGATTGAATGCAATGATATTAAGCAAGTCACACATAATCACGCTTCCGCAAAAGACAGGGTGTGACAAAAAGGCAAGTGATTAATTCACTCAATGTTGGCTCTAATACCAACCTGTCACACCCCGATATTTCCACGTATTATCGGTGGGCCCGGTGGGGAGTATCGTGACGTAGTTGATATCATCATAGACAAATAATCACAGTTTAATGCACAGCGGAAGTCTAAAATAATATTACAAACCGAGTTGAAAGTATAATAAAATATTACACAACGGTTGTAGTGGATCCACAGGCGGATCTAAAACAGAAAGAAAATATTGTTCAACAAACTTTAAGTATTAAAAGCTTGCAAGACTCTTTATTTAATACTCAGGAGTTTTCCAGCCCATTACGCGTAGTACCTGCACTTAACCTTTTTGGAAAATACATCAGTTTACACTGGTAAATACAATTAACCGACTCTTTTGAAAAGTATTTATAAAATTTGTTGGGATGCACAAGGCATAAAATCTTTTATAACTTGGGACAATTATTTGAAAATAATCTTGTATACATATTTATATGTTTGTCGTCCATTCAGGGCCATAATAGAAGAGCCGGTACAAGATTAATAGACACACCACAAGTATAGGCCCACAAGGAGTTTCCTCACGAGTGAGATACCATTTATACATACGCAACTGTCAGGTGTATGCCTACACCCCGTGCTTAAACCGTGGCCATTTCAAATGAATGAGCCGACGATATCCAGGACACGGTCATTAACCCCCCAAAGGCATTGCATCAAACAAAACATATTAAAACGGGTTATGTAAATTTATTAATCACAACCCGATTAAATGATTTCATACCCGACCAAGCGGTATTATTATAATACCGTATCCCAAGCCCGTATAACGGAAAATAAGTTAAAAGTATTTACCTGAGCTAAAATATAATTTTATTCTCAGCCGAATATCAAATCAGCAAGTACAAGTAGCTTTTACTGGGATCCTAATCTGGAACGAAGGTTTTAATAACCTATTAGATTCCTAACAGGTCTTATTTAAGTTTTAACTTAGACCGGTTAGTTATAAAGAAAGGTTTACGGTTCAAAACGCAAAATTAAGCGAAGACCAGAATAGAATGTGATTTAGACCCAACAAGTATGAAGACCAATTTAAGCCCCGTAAGGGTATTTTGGTCATTTTAAAGTTTATTAAAGAGGTTAAATAGCAATATGAGGTTCTGGTCTAAAACAATCAGTAAAAAAAATATTTATTTTAACAAGTTACATCAGTAAGATATCATACATATGTGAAATTTACCATTTATGGCCAAACTATGCACCGTAGGGGCATTTTGGTCATTTCACATATGCTTTAAGGGTCAAATTTGGAAATCTGAGTTCAAGACTTAAACTTACTGTTAAAGTATAAAAATTTATGTTTAAAATCATTAGGTAATAAGTCTTAAACGTTAAATATGGTTTTAAACCATACTATGCGCTTAATAAGCGTAAAAGTCAGTATTTGACGTATTTGAAGTGTTTATAAAATTTTGAAGTTTTGATCAGTCTCTGAAGTTTAAAATATTTTATTTAACATATGATATCAGTAGGAAAAAGGTTTGGTAATCAAATCATATGTTAAACTCATTTTATTAACAAAAATGACATTACCGTCATTTACCCGAATTTATGCTAGAACTTTATGTTATGGTTAGTATAAAATTTGACAAAACTTCCAAAAATCCCTAAATATTATATTATAACAGTGGATAGAAAGTTTGGTGCCAAAATTTGAGTTTAAATATGATTTATGCCAAAAATACCATTTAATTAACAAAAAGCTTTTGTTTTACGATATCCTGCATAACTCTTATTTTCGACCATAAAATGATGTCAAAATTTTAGGACATGCTTATAAATTAGCAATAAAGATTTTTGTCCTCTCACATTTTCAAAAATCTCGTTTTTATATAAAAGGGTATAACGGTCAACTTTTAAGCATTTAACGGAAACATGCAATGAACTAGGATTTCTATGGAACCATGTTGTATAACCTCAGAGGGTTATTCTAACATATAATATGGTCCTAAAGGAACCCTAAGGCATAACTAAACTAAGCTAAATCGGGTCAGAACTGAAAGTCAAAGCAAAAGTCTACTTTTGCGACTTTCGGTTGCTAAGTTAATTAAACTAGTGGAACTAACGAGATTACGTTATTTCAAGTTGTATTATGTCGTATAAGATACGTAGATGATTAATAACCAAAAATATATTAGCACACTTTTCTAGTAATACTAACAATTGGTTAAAATATGAACAATGCTCAATGGATTATCGAGAGCAAATGCATAAGTTTAACTCGATAAATTATGTAAGAAAAGGTTTCGAGGACGAAACCTCTTTAAAGGGGGTAGACTTGTAACACCCCGAAAACAGATTTGGTAATTAAACTACGTTGGCACTAAAAGACGGGTAAATTACCGTAGTGGTAAAGGTAACCCGGTGAATATTAGGATAACTTGACATAATAAGAACCAACAATGGTTAAAATACCCTTTATAAAAATTGGGTAAAGTTGAGGGGCTAAACATGGACAAAGGAATTAAAGTTTTAATTAAAACAATTATTAAACACAAAACACACACATACATGTGTGTGTTCTGCGATCCCAACCAGAGCCAGGAAAGCTCTCATGCTCAAAACCCTAATGTGCAAGAGTTGATCAAATCAAGAGGCCAAATAAAACCCAAATCGAAATTCAAGCACAAATTAGTGATCACCTCAGTGAAGTGATCACAAGGTATGTCAAATTTCACACTTTGATTTCATCTCAAACTCTAGATGAACACATGAGATTTGAAATTATAGCTTGCATGATAGTTGTTTGGATGAAACAGTAAAGAAATCATGTCTAGGAGTAAAACCCTAGCCATTAGTTTGTTGAATTTATACCTAAACCATGAAATCCATAATCATCCATTATGTGTGTAATGGGTTTAGTAGAAACATGATGAACACTAGAATCACGATTTGTTAAACTAGTGTTATTTGAGCTAAATGAAATAAATCCAGAATATGAATGTGAAATTTGATATATGAACATTGTGTAGATGTTAAAATTTGGCAAAATAACTAATCATGAGACTTGGTTGTTGGATTGGAAAAAAATAATGCCCTTTAGGTGTTTGTAGAAATGCCTAAAAGAGGGCTAAATATCAAAATTCTGAACCAAAAACGCATATTAAAATGATGAGATGAATTATGCGTTAAAACTTATAAAAAGGGTTCTAAAATGATTGTGAATTGAACTCTTTAGGCAAGGAATCCGGATCATCAAGTGGACAAGCCGGTGGAGAAACGTGTTTAAAAAGGATGCTTAAAAGGTACGTAACTACGGTTTCGTTACGTTATGCTTGATTACGTATTTTCGCTAGTAGACTTTAAATTAGCATAATATATGAAATTGGTATTTAGTTGAAATGACAAAGATCACTAGGTAAATAAACGGGTCGAACAATGGTTGAATTTGTAGTGTCGAAATGACTTAAACGTCACTCATTAAATTTGAGTTGTAAAAGCATAAGCCATGGAATGGACGTGATACACTAAGGTTGACAAGCCCCGAGAATGGGTAATTATGGTTAGAAAACAATGTTGATGAATTATGAAGATACGCGACCTATGGTTTCGTTACACTATGTTATTTATTTATCCTAGTTAGTTGTATTGGAAATTAACCAACCCAGAAAACCCGTTAAGTCACGGAAATGACGAAGTGCTTAGACAAATAAAATGAGTCAAAACATGTGTTAGAAATAGAGTTTGGAAGTAAAACGACTATACGATGTAAACCGGAGTTAGTCATATAGATAAGATGGTAATAAATATCAACTCATAGTGTGACGCCCTAACACATTCTTACCCTTAATTTGCAGCGGAAAGTACATACCTAAAATTTCTTTCATGATATTCTTTCTTTCACTTAAGTACATTAATCCCTTTTTATAAATTAATCAGAAACTAACATACTTATATCAAATTAAGTGACCACATACACACCCACGTACAATCCATGTCTTGACTCGATCTTCAACCGCGTACACTTCTTGATGAAACATCCATAAACCTGTACAGCCTGCAGTCACCACATTCAATCACATCATTAGCAACCGGTGACATAATACAAAATCTTAACACATGCATAATAAGGCGTCAACATATCATGCTTTCTCTTATACTAGCCCCTTCATCCATCCATTCGATCACTCGCATCGGATTGCAGAGTCAACCTTCACTTCCATTGTTAACATGCCTATACTTCACATTAATTCTCAATAGAAAAACGGTTAGTATCATTAGCTTCCCTTCATATGAACATGTCCTCAAATATACATAACTCATCTTATTTATTCAAGCATATAATTAAATACCCACTCAAGCATGTATTCACTTTCTATTCATACACGTACTTACAATTTACATCCTACATGTATAACTCCTTAATTCATCTTTATGCATAATTCATTATGTAAGTTCCCTTTTCTTACCCAAACTTAATCGAATCTCTTTCTTAACCACTTCCAACCCATTTCCACTAAAACTTAACTTAGTAATAACATCGATTCATATCTTCTTACATTACATTCAATAATTACCATATATCATAAATACATTACCAAACAAAAGGGTAAGTTCAGAGTTCACTTACCTCGTGCGTCCGAGTTCAAGCATAGTTTCCGTGTTTATCCTTGGCCCGTTGCCCTTCCATGCTTGTGTCCATGTTGACATGACTCCTATCCGTACATGTCATCACATTCATCATAACATGATTAGCATACATGAGCATACATACCTTTTAATGAAGGTTTCTTGCCGTATCATCTTATCAAACTAATTTCCCACTTGTAATCCATTCAAAACACATTCCTTATACAAATCTATTATCTAATACATCATCATCACATTCTACATACATTTATTCATTATTAGCATACAATCTCACTTATCATTTTCTCCTAAGCATTTCATCAAACACCTGGTGCGCATATCACTTTCTAAGCATAATGTACAAGTGCTTTAAGCATGTTCTTCCCTATTTCATCTTATGAACCATCACATTCAAACAAAATCTCATAATCATAAATTCCACATCAAGTTTATCTATCTCAGTCTATCATATAACACCTTATACATCACAAGATCACACTTTAACATCTACAAGTTCATCATGATCATCATCTTCACACTCATGCAATGGGTTTCATTCTAAATCACCCAATTACTTGAAATTATTCATAACACAAGTTCTATTTGGTGTTTCTAACACCTCTACATGCTTAATTTCATACAAATTCATGGATTGATTATAACCCACTTCAAACAAGATCATCAAATCTAAGTTTTAAGACATACCTTATGATCCCCTTGTGAAGGTGATCGTTAATTCATGTTCGGTTGTGAATTTGGGCTTCGTTTAGCCTTTCAATTTGGAGAATTTGATGAAGTTTAGGGTTTTGGCTCCATGGGAGCCTTCCCTGCTCGTTCATGAACACACACACGATGTGTGTGTATGTGTGTGTGTTGTTTTCTTTTAATAAAACAACTTTCAAGTTGTTCACTTTGCTCCCTCATGTTTCGTTTTAATTAAATAAGGTAACAACCCTTTGTTTAATACCAACAATACTAATATTCAACTAGGTTAATTATTCCTAGTTAATATTCATTTACGGGTTCACTTTTACCCCTAACGGTATTTTTACCCGTTCCTTTATATTAACCGGGTTTGAAATTACCAAACCCATTTTTGGGGTGTTACACATAGAGTTTCATGGTTCTTTAGACCAAACGGGTCAAAAGGTGAAATTATCACCCTTTGACAATATCGACTAATGGTTTGTTGAGTTATATGATTATAGGAATAAACATCAGATGGATATGTACATCGCTATTGCTTAGCGGCTACTAAGGCAAGGTATCAAAACGGGTTAATATATTGGTCCGAGTCAGGTATGTATAATGATTCAACTCATCATGTAGAGCTTGAGGTTCTATAAGAGTAGGCAAGGTTAAAATACAGATATTTGGTTACCTTTTAGGTAAACCGAATAAATTGAGTTATGATTATGGTGTTTTAGAAACATATTGGTTTCTAAACAAGGCTATAGTTAAAAGGTCGGATTTTTTTGGGTCAAACAAGTATTTAAAAGTTCTTCGTAGTAAAAGAAGGATGAAGATTGACCAAAATGCCCTTGTAAGCTAATTCGAACGAACGACCTTTAAAGGTGGGTCGGAAACAAGTTTTATGATTAAATAAATACTCGGAATAAGTATAGAAAGTGCAAGGTGTAGATTATTGGGTCGAACGACTTTATATGAGTCTTTGACGTGAAACGATAATCCGAGGGGTAAAACTAGGAACATATAGATATCCACATTAAATCCACCACACATATAGTTGTGGTGGAAGATTACTTGATAAGAAATGTAGGAATATGATGCTAGAAATGAATGAAAGCGATTTTAAGCTTTAAAGTGCTTAAATACCTTTAATGGGTCAAAATAAGCACTTGAGCGTAAACGGGTTTTAATTAAGTAAGAAACCCATGATGTATGATTAATATGATAGGAGATATTGAAATTATGAATCTCATGAGTTTATAGATCAAATAAACATGTTTGTTTGATAAAATCACGAACGGGTAAAAATTTGGTAAAAAGGGTAATAAGTCGAAGACTTAAAAGTCTGAAATTTTGTTAATCCAGATGTTGTATTTTAACTCCATAAGATGGATAATTAAATTACGAGCGCGTAGGAAAAAGAATCGGGTAAAACGGATTAAAAACGAGAGAGTTATGCTCGTTTCCATGAAATCGGGTTATGCTGGGAATATGCAGCACCAGCAACAGACTTTCTGTCAAATTGGGACCGTGGCATTGCACCACGGCCAAGGCCTTCTGCCGTCGCGCGTGGCGACGGCCTAAAATGCTGAAAATTATGTTTAATTTGTTTATTTCGATTATTTGACCCAATTACCTTGTTGTACTTGTTATTTAACTATCAAAACTGACTTATAAGTTGGTTTTGATCATAGGTGAATGTCGAGAGCCCCGGATGAAGATCGAGCGACGAGCAAGAACCGAACACACGTTAAATGAAGTTTCTACGTCAAATCTTGATTTGTTTTGTTATATGTGAATTATGTAAACACTTACAAATATACCTTTGAAATGTTGTAAACATATGGAAATGTGGGTATGACAAGCTTTTGTAAAGTCACATTTTAGCATTAAAATGTGTATCTTATTATTAAAATCTTGATTAATTGAGACGGGCGTTACAAGTTGGTAATCAGAGCTCAAGGATAAAAGAATAAAGTGTTCGGTTCAAGGCTTGATCGCAAATCTGGTAAGTACATGTATATCGAGGGTTTAGTATGATTATAGTGTTGAGAACAACACATATGGTCATCATGTAATACACGTTACACCAATAAAAAAACGATATAGAGTAGATATAGTCAACGAAATTACACGCGTTGATGCGTATAGTAGAAAAGCCTTGTATTATAATACGGGCATCCATTAATGTCGAAATTACTAATTGTTGTAAATGTTTTAGTTCAAGGAGACTCGCATATGAAGATAGCGAGAGTTTAACAAATCGCGGATTTGACAAAGGATCGGCCCAAAGAACATGCTCACCAAGGACCTAAATCGCGTGGCGATAGCAAACAAGATTAATGGCAACAGAAGCCCGTTAGGGCAAGCACTACCAGGTGCACATTTCAAATTTAATTGCACAAATTATAATATGCAACAAATACGTAGAGATTGAAAGTTGCTATGTAGATTAAAAACTTGGAAAAACCCGAATAGAAAATCTATCCGGGATATTGTTTCCAAGAGAAACAATTAGAGGCATTACTTACATGGGGTGTAATGTGAAAATTATAAAAAGGTCATGTATACCAGGTATTGATCGCTTACTCTGGCCAAGTAAGTGGTGAGCACGTGGTACCATGAACCTTTTATGATGGACATGCTTACATCCGATGTAGTAAGGACGGGGGTGAGTGGGACAAATTAAAAAGTACCCAAATGAATCAGATAAGGAAAATATTTGATAATAATGTAAACGCACAGCCGAGTGATGGAAGCGTATTATATTAGTATAATAAGCCCGAGTGAAGGGACAAAGAAACATGTAAAATGATTAAAGTACGCACTGGGAGGGGGTGTACTTACACTCGAACCCGTAGAATGCAAACATGTAAAACGATTAAGGTATGCACTGGGAGGGGGTGTACTTACACTCGAACCCGAAGAATGCAAACATGTAAAATGATTAGGATATGCATTGGGAGGGAGTGTACTTACACTCGAACCAGGAAAATGCAAATATGCCTCTTAACGGGCCGTTTTTGTAAAACATCAAACTTGAGGACAAGGTCGGAATATAAAAATGAAGCGAGGTCTTAATGCGTACCGGGAGGGTTGCAATATTAACGACTTCGGTAAAACACCCGGATGATGGGTAAGAATTAAACACATGCGTAGACCGAGAAACGGGAACTCGGATGGAAAGTTAAAAGACTCGGGTTTTGAGTCATAACTAAAAGACGACAAGATAATGTAAATAGAAATTTTGAATAAATTATGTTCAACTATTTTAAAGTTGAACGGGTCGAATATAATATCATGTCGGACGGCATGAGTAAACGCAAGCGGGATAATGGTAGCGTTAAAAGAAAAAGAATAACGAGCCCGGTAATGGGACATAATCAAATACGAATGTATGTATACTGGATAATGGTGAGCATAAGATAAACCGACGCATAAATGATGTGAGAAGTCATAAAGTCGGAAAATTTGTCCGAAAGGAAACGAATGTAGCCTTAGACTACGGTCAAGGTCAAAGAAAATACCAAGGCGAAAATAAATGATTCTTCAAACAAAAACAGGGTGCCTTGACACTAAACATGTATTTTAAGAACGACATGAGTAAAGAATGAACTACGGGGTCAACCTAACCTTTGGGGTTATAAACAATGGAAAGGTCTGCGAGACTAAAACGACCCACGAGTCATGACTAGAAAGAATAGATTATAAGGACCACGCCTTAAACAGGTGAAGGTCTAATAAAATAGCCCATAGGCTAAGTGATAAAACCTACGGGTTAACTAGACAAGGCGAGGGAATAAATTGAGAATCCTCGCATAAAACAAAGACTGTAAAAGAATAAATTTTAGACTGTCAATATCCCGGTATGGATAATTGACAAAAGTTAAAGAGAAGATGCTAAACTAAAACTTCGGTTTTGGTAAAAAATAACGTTTTTACAAATATGAATTCTGATAGACGTATAAATAGTAAACATGAAAGATATAAGTCTTGACACTGACAGGTGCAAGACGATATATTCGAAAAGTGATATTTTTGAAAATAAAAAGTTGATATAAAATTTGGCATGGCGTGACGTGATCACGGTCGAGAAGTGTAATGTGAAGTATAATCACATTATAACCGAGCGATAAATATTGCTAAGTTAATTAAACTAGTGGAAATAACGAGATTACGTTATTTCAAGTTGTATTATGTCGTATAAGATACGTAGATGATTAATAACCAAAAAGATATTACCACACTTTTCTGGTAATACTAACAATTGGTTAAAATATGAACAATGCTCAATGGATTATCGAGAGCAAATGCAAAAGTTTAACTCGATAAACTATGTAAGAAAAGGTTTCGAGGACGAAACCTCTTTAAGGGGGGTAGACTTGTAACACCCCGAAAACAGATTTGGTAATTGAACTACGTTGGTACTAAAAGACGGGTAAATTACCGTAGGGGTAAAAGTAACCCGGTGAATATTTGGATATCTTGACATAATAAGAACCAACAATGGTTAAAATACCCTTTATAAAAATTGGGTAAAGTTGAGGGGCTAAACACGGACAAAGGAATTAAAGTTTTAATTAAAACAATTATTAAACACAAAACACACACATACATGTGTGTGTTCTGCGATCCCAACCAGAGCCAGGAAAGCTCTCATGCTCAAAACCCTAATGTGCAAGAGTTGATCAAATCAAGAGGCCAAATCAAACCCAAATCGAAATTCAAGCACAAATTAGTGATCACCTCACTGAAGTGATCACAAGGTATGTCAAATTTCACACTTTGATTTCATCTCAAACTCTAGATGAACACATGAGATTTGAAATTATAGCTTGCATGATAGTTGTTTGGATGAAACAGTAAAGAAATAATGTCTAGGAGTAAAACCCTAGCCATTAGTTTGTTGAATTTGCGCCTAAACCATGAAATCCATAATCATCCATTATGTGTGTAATGGGTTTAGTAGAAACATGATGAACACTAGAATCACGATTTGTTAAACTAGTGTTATTTGAGCTAAATGAAATAAATCCAGAATATGAATGTGAAATTTGATATATGAACATTGTGTAGATGTTAAAATTTGGCAAAATAACTAATCATGAGACTTGGTTGTTGGATTGGAAAAAAATAATGCCCTTTAGGTGTTTGTAGAAATGCCTAAAAGAGGGCTAAATATCAAAATTCTAACCAAAAACGCATATTAAAATGATGAGATGAATTATGCGTTAAAACTTATAAAAATGGTTCTAAAATGATTGTGAATTGAACTCTTTAGGCAAGGAATCCGGATCATCAAGTGGACAAGCCGGTGGAGAAACGTGTTTGAAAAGGATGCTTAAAAGGTACGTAACTACGGTTTCGTTACGTTATGCTTGATTACGTATTTTCGCTAGTAGACTTTAAATTAGCATAATATATGAAATTGGTATTTAGTTGAAGTGACGAAGATCACTAGGTAAATAAACGGGTCGAACAATGGTTGAATTTGTAGTGTCGAAATGACTTAAACATCACTCATTAAATTTGACAAGCCCCGGGAATGGGTAATTATGGTTAGAAAACAATGTTGATGAATTATGAAGATATGCGACCTATGGTTTCGTTACACTATGTTATTTATTTATCCTAGTTAGTTGTATTGGAAATTAACCAACCAAGAAAACCCGTTAAGTCACGGATGTGACGAAGTGCTTAGACAAATAAAATGAGTAAAAACATGTGTTAGAAATAGAGTTTGGAAGTAAAACGACTATACGGTGTAAACCGGAGTTAGTCATATAGATAAGATGGTAATAAATATCAACTCATTGAGTTTCATGGTTCTTTAGACCAAACGGGTCAAAAGGTGAAATTATCACCCTTAGACAATATCGACTAATGGTTTGTTGAGTTATATGATTATAGGAATAAATATCAGATGGATATGTACATCGCTATTGCTTAGCGGCTACTAAGGCAAGGCATCAAAACGGGTCAATATATTGGTCCGAGTCAGGTATGTATAATGATTCAACTCATCATGTAGAGCTTGAGGTTCTATATGTGACAACCCTCACATTTACAGGTATCCGTACACTAAATTAATATTTAATTAGTGCTTAATTACCGTGCTTGACTACAATTATGATTAAACTGCTTACTGTTTCCTGATACATACATACTCATGCATCACATTTTATACTGTCACTCTATTATTTACACACAAACATTAGTGACAACCTTGATGCACAAAAGCACAGTTAGCACACTAAACGGATAACCCAGTAAACATGCTGACATTACCAGCACCAAAACAGGCATTGTCCTGAGGCCAGTATGAGCCGGGAGTAGATTACTACACTGGTAGGGAGTGTAGGGAGGTGAGGATTGTAAAACTGCGTCACTAGGTGATAGTTATAGTGACCGGATGTGCCTAAAACATACTTTAATTACAATATTCAGCATTTAACTTAACTAGTAAAGTGCAAAAACATGGGAAAATAATACTAGACACTTTCCAAAGTGTCGGGAATTTATTGTGTCACTAAAAACACTATAAAAGGCACTTTAAAGCTTTGCTTGACACTTTAACGGATCAATATCCAACCAAACAACCGGACTTTACCCGGAACACAAAAATATTATTAAAAACATTGTTACACTTTTTCTGAGCTAGTTATGGTCCCTGAGCACTATAACACCTTACATAATACCCGATACACACTAAACACTAGCTTTTGCACTTAATACCCCACTTATTATATTTTACCACTCAAGTTACAAATTAACCCCTTTTCCCCCATGTGATCGACGGTTATATGGCTCCCCCACACTCCAAGATTCCTTCACATAATCCATCAAGTTCCCATGTAAATTAACCTTGGGATTGTGTAAAGATTAGGATTGTACTAGCACTCACCCTAATTCTTACATCTAGCACCCCTTAACTACTCACCATTTACCAAATAACTTTCACTTAACCCCTTTTTTTGCATGTAATCGGTTCTTGTGGCCCCCCCACCATACGAATTCTTAATGTCAACCACAAGAATGGAATAAGTTTTCCTTCCCCATGCAAATCTCTAGTGAGATTATGATGTGAATATGTATGTACTATTGTTGACATAATTACCATAGGATAAAGGGATTTGATTATAAAAAGACCACTTAGCCACCATCTTCAACTTATCAAAAACAATTCTTTCCCCCTCTAAACAAGGCTACGGCCGAAACTCCCTCACCACCACCATCCATTTTCATTTTTTGTTCAAGCTTTCCAAGTATTCTACAAGGTGCACAAAGGTGTTTTATAAGGTGTGGAGCACACAGATCGCCAAGGACCTCTCTCGTTTGTCTTTAACCACTAATTTTTCGTCTAGTTTCTTCCCTAGCTTCAAAGCTAGTAGTAAGTCCATTTGATCCTCATTTACTTCTCATTTATGGTGGTTAATAGCTATGTTGTCATGTAACCACAAGAACACTAAAAAGATCATGAACACAACTTGAACATAAAGTCTTGAAAGAATGATGAACTAGATGGATAAAGAGTAACTAGTGGTGTAAATCTTGTGAATCTTGTCTAGTTGTGATTATTTTATGTTGTTTCATGCTAGTAGTGGGATGGATCATCATCTAACCATACTAGATCATGTTCTTGGAACATGAACTAGTAATATGTTAAGTGTAAAAATTGTAAGATGATGAGCCCTTCCACTCAAGAACATGAACTTGTGTAAATGATTTTTTTTTTTTTTTTTTTTTTTTTTGTAAAATAAGGTTCTAAACTGGTAGATCTAAAGACCTACAAATGGTTTTTCGGAAGAACCAAGTAAAAGATGCAAGTCTTGTTTAAAACCCGGATCTAACATAAACTAAAGGCATTTTAGTGAATAAACAAGTGTGTAAACCCTAGCGTAACAAGAAGATTTACCAAAGAAATATTTTCGTAAATCTTGACTAGAAGTTGTAAAACTTCAAATTCTTTAAAAGTAAGGTTTTTAAGAAAATAAAGTTATTTTTAAAGATAACGAAACCTACTAAATATGTTGGAAAGTTACTACGTATTTTTACAAGACTTACAAGTTCATGAGTTTGTGATTTAGACTTATTTTGACAAGTTCGATGTTTAATATTGTATATTGATGACTGATAAATTGTTTGATTGAATTTTGAAAAGAAAATGATACGCTAGTAAGCGTGGCCACCTCCAGTTACAGAGGAAACTCTGGCGAAATTTTTCCAGAAATATAACACATAGAAATATTTTGTGACAAGTGTTATAAATATATTTTTAACTTGTTTTTCCAAATAAACTTCGCCAAGATTTTTATTACAAAATAACCAAGTGTCGGAGGTGGATTTTCATAAATAAAACTTGTTAAATATATATTTCATAGTAAAACGCTTGTGTGATTATGTGATTAATTTGTGAACTATATATATTATTTTTAGGGTAAAGATAATATAATTGGAATATACTGAGAAGTTTCGACTCCAAAATAATGCCAACGCTATCGCAAATAAATATTTAAGTTACGCCGGTATTGTTATAACAACGCGAACTTTAAAACGTGACTTATGTATATTTCGGAAAACACTCTTACGCGTATATTTTGATAAGTATTATTTTGGAAAATATATATATAGTAAAATATAATATTTTTGGGAAAAATATGTATATTTTGGGAATTATAGATATTTTGGACAAGTGATATAAAATATATTTTTTCAAGTGAGACTTAAAAGTATATTTTCGGTTTATAAAGCGAACATGTATGAAAACCCCCATCCTTGGGAAGGAATACACTTATAAAATAAATAAGAAGTGTGATTACGAAATAGTTACCTAACTATTTCTCCAACAAAACGTGAAACCCTAAACCAAGGCACGGCCATCCGTCTAATAGGAATTAGTACGTGTAGGTCGTCACGCAGCAGACATAGTTGGAGTTTGACGTTTCTGGATACGCACTTCAGTGAGTTCATGTCCCCCTTTTCTCTTAACTGTTTTCAGTTTTTATACTTCGGGGGTGAAATACATGTTACTATGATTACGAATACTTTTTACATGGTATGGTTAGCGTAAGGAATGTTACTACTTAGATCATGTGAGTGGGTAGGCGGGAACTGGAGGCCATTAATCCTCATTGTAGGACCGAGGGTTATTAGCGGTAGATCTATCTGGGTGTAGAGAGCCCAACAGTACGGACCTCGGGGTGACTTTGTACCCGACGCAAAAATCTGCTAGGTTTGAGTCTTCCTACAGCACTTCACACATATCATTGGCTTTGCAACCCAATGGTGATCTCTTTTTCCTTAATTGCTACATACCAGGGATTTTTCATACATACAAACATATACCAAGGTTTATACATGCTCACTTACACATGAACTCGCTCAACTTTATGTTGATTTTTCAAACTACATGTATTTCAGGAAACTAATGGATCTGGCACGGTATGCATATTTTTCAAGCTGCGTTTGAATAAAGAAGTCATCCAGAGTTGTAGGGTTTAGAAGGTGTAACCTCTTCCTGGGCGGGTTACATATCTCTAAACCTAGTATTGTTTAAAGTCTTTTGCTAAGTTTTTATGAACTCAGTTAAATCAAGCCAAGGTTGTAACTTATTTTGTGAATGTTATTTTAAGACAAGTATAATATGGTATTTTTATAAACTTTATTAATGGATGAATACCTCATGTTTTTATCATATAGCATTGTTATGATTGTTGCTATGATATTAAGAAGTCACACCAATAAACCCACGCTTTCGCAAAGCCAGGGTGTGACAGCTTGGTATCAGAGCCTTGATCATAGCGAACTAGGATTCCTTGTCGAGTCTAGACTATGATCACTAGGGCTCTCACGAAAACATTTTTACATTGCATACACTAAACGTCCAGATCCAGGGCACAAACATTTTTTACAAAAGGGCACAAGTACACTTTTCAAAGATTTATAATTCAGTCGGGGAGACTGAGGAAATTCAGTCGGGGAGACTAAGAGAATTTAGTCGGGGAGACTAAGAGAGTTCAGTCGGGGAGACTGAGAGAGTTTAGTCGGGGAGACTAAGAGAGTTCAGTCGGGGAGACTGAGAGAGTTTAGTCGGGGAGACTAAGAGAGTTTAGTCGGGGAGACTGAGGGAGTTTAGTCGGGGAGACTGAGAGGATAGTCTAGGGAAGACTAGGATGATTACATGCTTGCATTGTTATTACTTACACGCTTAATTGCTGATTATTGATATGCGTGCATATGAGGTGAGCATTTGCATATACTAATTGTTAACAATTTCTATGGATATACATGCTATGACTATTATGTACCGGCACACATGTCGCACTATTTAGAAGGCGAGTTATCAGGCATTGATAACCCTATGGCCACTGCCACGGATAAGGAGACAGCATCTGCGCCAGAGATATTTACGGCAGACACTGAGAGGGATCCTGATATGCTGACCAAGGACGAGGACGACTTCCAACAGTCCGCGCTACCAGATTCTGGTGATACTTTACCCTTGCTGATGGCTTCTTTGACAAGAATCTTTCTGTCACTCTTGTTTCAATCCATGACCACTCCATCACTGGTCATCCCGATGATGGACACACCATGGCTCCGATCCACAATGATGCGCCTCCTGCGGACATTCCTACTAAAGGCTGGCTACTCGACAAACAATATATGACTAAGTTGACATGCTTATCGATGGTCCTCCTGTCGACGCCATGACGACAGAAAATTAGACGAGAACACTGTTACTAACTTCACTTCTTAGGACCCCTGTTAACAAGCCATCCTCTGATTCTAGCATGCATTCAGACTCCTTTGAGTTTGTGATACCCGCAACCTTACAAACAGCTGGATTACAACATTCTAATACTGACACAAGACGACGATGACATGGCTGCTGCTCTATCACCTGCTCGAGACACCACACCGTTAGACGCCCCAGAGCCAGCTCCTGAGCTAGCTTCTGCACCTTTGGTGTCCGCTTGACGTTACGCCTGCAGAACTTGTACCTCTACTTGATCATGACCATGTTCCTTTTAACTTACCATACTATGCATCCCTTATATCCGACCCAGTACCTGCACCTATTGAATCTCGTTTTCGTTGAGACACTTCTACCACACCTGCACCGCTGATGTCGCACCTATAAAGACCGACGCCCATTGCGTCAACATGCCTATCGCTTTCTTTCAAAACATACCTGCACCCCGAAAAGGTACTCCAGGTCAGTACCCACGTAACGATCCTTTTTGCTACAACAACATTTTCTACGACCTTACAGGCCGCACCGTCTACTACTTTCACCTCTACATCGCTGGATGAGCCGATTTGATGGTTCCTATAATACACTATGCTAACTTTGGACCCTTACCATCCCTTACATTATGGAGGCCACACACGAGATGAGTTGCTCCAGTAACACCAACTACAGTATGAGGATATGAGTCGCAGAATGTTGGAGCTTGAGCTGACGCCACAATTGGAAACTTCAAATGCAAAACATTACATAACCGAAAACATGATTTAGGTGCCTACATCACAAGACAGCATATTGTCTGAAAAGTCTATGCAAGACACCCTGTCCTCCTCCCTGTCTATTGCTAGCATACCTGAATCCACTACATAACTCGAGGTTCCTTTTGCACTCTTGACCGTTGCTATTACACCCTTCACGGGATTTTGATGCTCATTCCTTTACTGCCAAGCGGCAGATCAGCTAATCGTTTCGACGCATAAGCTTGAGGAGGATTCCACTCAGGATAACAATTTACTTTAATTTCCTCCTCCACCTCAGTCACCAGTATGGTTGATTTCTGGACTATGCGGATTGCATTACATTTGGGTAAAGACAATAATGATAAGCCGAGATTGTGAAGACTTTTGAAGATCACGTCTGACTACGTAATTTAGACATGCTAATATACTTGTTGGGCAAGGGTAGGGTGACCCGGTGACCCTGTTAATGTGATACATTTTGTAAGACAATGCAATTGTGGCCGGAAAACGATGGGAGCCAATTATCATTAAACATGCGACAATACTTCGTGGCCAATAACCAACGAAAGCTCAGTCGCTATGTCCTTGTTAAGTACGATCAGTGACACTTATGTGCGTACTAAAATTTTAATACTAAGTGCTTATTTGCTATACTCTCATTAAACATAATCCCCAAATTACGTGCTGATGCTATGATTATGATGCAATATGCTTACCTGTTTAATGAAAACCTAATCATAAAACATGCTACCAATATAACAGGAATGTGCTATGATTGAGATACACGTGTTTGTTTGTTATACTTTCGGTAAACATGATTCCAATTACTTGCTTGTAGTATTGCGTGATGTGTAATATGATTTAAATACGTGCGAATGCATGTGATTCCAAATGACTATTTACATTCCCTGAATAGAAGAGACCTAACTAAAGTGAACTTCTTCCTAGAAGATGTCGTATCAAGAGATCACTCGACTGACCGAGGCAGAATGGTTAGCGCACGCCTCACGAGTCAGAGCTCGGTACGAGGTTCTTCGCTACAAACACAGCGAAGGTACCTCAAGGAGAAACCTACCTAACGGTAATGTTTAAGTCATCCAAGACACATTACGACACATTTGGAAAATCCCCAAAGTGCCTTACTAACACCTATTGTGATGATGATTTCTTGAGTACAGGTTGTACCTACCAGCATTTTCTAGAATGCAAACCCCAGAACTTTGGTGGCACAGGAGGTGCCATAGCTTTTGTAAAATGGGCTGAGAATGTGGACACCGTTGTTCGAACGAGTGGTTGTACGCCAGAGCAACAAGTTCCATACGTTTAGAGCAACAAGTCCCATACGGTTCCGGATTGCTACAAGATGGGGCTCTGTTATGGTTGGACCTTAAGGTTCGAGAATTGAGCGAGGCTGTAGCATATGCGATGTCATGGAGTGAGCTGAAGGAAATGATGCGTAAGGAGTATTGTTCTCAGATAGATATCCAAAAGCTGGAATTAGAATTCTGGAAACTACAGAAGGAAGGTCCAAAAGTGGTGGAGCACGTGCAAAGGCTTTACGATTTGTCGCGAGTCGTTCCGTACCTGGTGGAACCCAAGTTGAAGAGAATGGAGCAATCCATTTGGGAACTGACACCTCAAGCCTTGAGCTTGATGATAGTATCAACGCCACCAACACCTATGATTGCTCATATGATAAGCCTGGAGCTCACTAAGGAAGCACTTAGATTGGTAAAACTTTCAATCCCGGACGAGAAGAAGGAAACTCCAGTGGAGACATCTGAGAAGAACAAAAGAAAGCTCAGTGAATTTCAAGGAGGTGATCAGGCAAATAACAAGAACAAGGCCAAAAAGGAAAATAAGTACATGGGTAAACTACCTAAGTGCGAAGAATGCCAGCGCCATCATACCGGGCAATGCAATAATAGGAAGTGTGACAACTGTGGCAAAGTGGGACACAACAGGGAAACGTGTTGGCAGGAGACGAAAAGTGGAAAGGAAGGTAAGGGATATTATAATTGCGGTGGAATGGGGCACTTTAGGAAAGATTGCCCAAAGGAGATTAACCAAGACCATGAAAGAGCATCCAATATCGGAGCTCGCAAAGCATGCCAGGATTCAGATATGGCTACTGGTACGCTCTTTATCAACCCAAAATTTTTGCATCCATGTTATTTGTTACCAGTGCCGACCATAGCTTCGCATCTCATGAATTTAGGAATATACTTAGTTTAGTAGAGTGTAAGTTAGACGACCCACTCTTGATAAAACTGGTTAATAAACGGCCTCGACATAGTAACTAGGATGGACCCGCGGTCGAGCAACCAAGCGGAGATCGTTATCCGCATCCCGATGTCGAACGACGAAGCGATCGTGACTCATGAAGCAGGATACGCCTCTATAAACTACAAAATTGCTTAAAGGCACGAAGAATATTGCATAAAGGATGTGTTGCATTCTTGGCTCATGTCGGGGACAGGAGGAGCCGAAGAACCAAATCGCGAAGATATTCCTATGATAAGGAAATGTCCTAAGGTCTTCCTCGAAGACTTGCCAGGATTTATCTCCTCAACGACAAGTCAAATTTCGCATCGATTTGATTTCAGACGCCACGTCTGTAGTAGATGCACTCCAGCGACTTACACCTTCGGAGATGCAAGGATTGACAGTGAAGCTTCAGAAGTTGATAGAGAAGGAAGATAACAGACCAAAATTCCCTTTTGGGTAATCCCAATTTTGCTCGTCAGGAAGAAGGACGATGATTATCAAATAAGCATCCACTGCCAGGAGCCGAACGAGCTAACCCACTAGAGTCAGTGACTCTTGCTGAGAATTAACGAATTTCTTACATAACTGACTGTAAGGACCCAACTACTAATGCACGACTGGTCGACGATTGAGTGTCGTTAGCGGTGAATTCGGGAAGAAAGTATACCGGGAAAATTGTTAGACAATGACTTGTGCTTAGACGAACAAAAAAATAGTGCTTCCTACACAATGCACAAACCACTTCTACACGGGATACGAAATTTGGAGGACTTAGAAAACATATATTTAGGACCTTTGGGAACCCATGTCCAAACTCGTAAGGGTTTTTACTTAGGAACCATATCTTTCAACTCAATCAACCATCATTAACCTGACAAACTTGTCATTTTCTTTCGTTGGAAACTTCCCTTTTACTTCTAGCGAGTAGATATTTGCGTCTCTACTCCCCTCAAAGTAGTTGCATCACGTTGATTTCTTTCGCTGAGAGCGAACACACGTTTGCTTCGTATACTTAGTCACTTCTCCATTTTGGCAGATACACATTGCTTCATTACTTGAAAACTTATATATAACCCATGCACCTTTTGCTACGCATGCGGTTTCATTACAAATAAACGCTTCATTAAAGTTCAAATATTACGTTGCTAAATCTAATTACTGGTTTATGACCTTCGTTATTAAAATAGTTGGCTCTTTTGCTATCAAGTCAACACACTATCTTGAAACTTCTTTATTTACAAATCACATTCATGGTTTATTTTGTTACCATGCCGATATTTCCTTCGTTGATACCTACATTTATTGCCAGGCTACACTGAGATTAAGTTCGATTGCTTGAACTTATCCACTTCGCATATTCAGTTTCAGACGTCATATGATGTATTGGGAGTATCATATTCAAATATTTTTGCAAAATTCTTTCATTTCGAGTCGTAGCAAATTCGGTTGGTCTACGACTCCACTAAATCGTTGATTGATTTCGATACCTTGCAGTGATACTTTCACAGAATTGAAGCTTGCGCTAATTGGGCTACTCATTTCATACACGGATTTAATTGCCTATTTATTTGTTAACAATCCATTTTGATATTCACGATCGAAGCAGTCTCAACACAATTGTGTGTTAAGGCAATGGTACATATATTCATTTCATAAGTACAATGTACCTCCTAACGATTCTTCGTTGTCAATCGAATGTCTTACAGTACTTAACACTTTTCATCTTCAAACAATGGCTTTTTGGTGTTCCATGAAAACTCTACGACAGTGTGTAAATCAAATTTTCAAGCTTGTTTCGGTACACTTTCGTTTGATTTAAAACACGGTGAACTTGTTCGATCACCACTATCAATGAATTATTTCATTACGACACCCTGTGGCGTCATTACGAACTTATAGCTTGTGCTAACCATGGTCAACCGTTTCACACCAAACTACATATACTTTTGTTTGACTTGTCATTTAAACATTCCTGATGCAACTACGAATCAAGACAATGATACACCAGATTCGCTTGTATTCCATTCGGTGTATCTTCACCATTCAATAATGTCAACACACTAAACCTTACCAGACATTTATTCAGGAGTTGACAGATCATTTTACTATTACGTTTGAGTTGATTGATTTTGAATTCATGTAGCGGATGCTAAGGGTTGTGAAAAACTCGTTTACATATTGCAACCGATCGTTTAAAAATCTTATTAGTCAAAACTCCACTTTTGTGGAACCTCTGCTAGCTGGATTACACTAGACTATACGTCAAATGCGTCTTGTACCTTTGACATCCAATGCTAAAAGCACACACCTTTTAACCCTAGAATTCGGGTTGTTATATATTCTTGGACTTACCTAATGTGAGTAATGTTTGTTTCGGTTTGATGATTATCTACTCCGATATTATTCATATACAAACATCTGTGACTTAACCATAAGGAGTTAAGGTAGTACAAATTTCGAGGACGAAATTTCTTTAACGGGGGGAGAATGTGACAACCCTCACATTTACAGGTATCCGTACACTAAATTAATATTTAATTAGTGCTTAATTACCGTGCTTGACTACAATTATGATTAAACTGCTTACTGTTTCCTGATACATACATACTCATGCATCACATTTTATACTGTCACTCTATTATTTACACACAAACATTAGTGACAACCTTGATGCACAAAAGCACAGTTAGCACACTAAACGGATAACCCAGTAAACATGCTGACATTACCAGCACCAAAACAGGCATTGTCCTGAGGCCAGTATGAGCCGGGAGTAGATTACTACACTGGTAGGGAGTGTAGGGAGGTGAGGATTGTAAAACTGCGTCACTAGGTGATAGTTATAGTGACCGGATGTGCCTAAAACATACTTTAATTACAAAATTCAGCATTTAACTTAACTAGTAAAGTGCAAAAACATGGGAAAATAATACTAGACACTTTCCAAAGTGTCGGGAATTTATTGTGTTACTAAAAACACTATAAAAGGCACTTTAAAGCTTTGCTTGACACTTTAACGGATCAATATCCAACCGAACAAACGGACTTTACCCGGAACACAAAAATATTATTAAAAACATTGTTACACTTTTTCTGAGCTAGTTATGGTCCCTGAGCACTATAACACCTTACATAATACCCGGTACACACTAAACACTAGGTTTTGCACTTAATACCCCACTTATTATATTTTACCACTCAAGTTACAAATTAACCCCTTTTCCCCCATGTGATCGACGGTTATATGGCTCCCCCACACTCCAAGATTCCTTCACATAATCCATCAAGTTCCCATGTAAATTAACCTTGGGAATGTGTGAAGATTAGGATTGTACTAGCACTCACCCTAATTCTTACATCTAGCACCCCTTAGCTACTCACCATTTACCAAATAACTTTCACTTAACCCCTTTTTTTGCATGTAATCGGTTTTTGTGCCCCCCCCCCACCATACGAATTCTTAATGTCAACCACAAGAATGGAATAAGTTTTCCTTCCCCATGCAAATCTCTAGTGAGATTATGATGTGAATATGTATGTACTATTGTTGACATAATTACCATAGGATAAAGGGATTTGATTATAAAAAGACCACTTAGCCACCATCTTCAACTTATCAAAAACAATTCTTTCCCCCCTCTAAACAAGGCTACGGCCGAAACTCCCTCACCACCACCATCCATTTTCATTTTTTGTTCAAGCTTTCCAAGTATTCTACAAGGTGCACAAAGGTGTTTTAGAAGGTGTGGAGCACACAGATCGCCAAGGACCTCTCTCGTTTGTCTTTAACCACTCATTTTTCGTCTAGTTTCTTCCCTAGCTTCAAAGCTAGTAGTAAGTCCATTTGATCCTCATTTACTTCTCATTTATGGTGGTTAATAGCTATGTTGTCATGTAACCACAAGAACACTAAAAAGATCATGAACACAACTTGAACATAAAGTCTTGAAAGAATGATGAACTAGATGGATAAAGAGTAACTAGTGGTGTAAATCTTGTGAATCTTGTCTAGTTGTGATTATTTTATGTTGTTTGATGCTAGTAGTGGGATGGATCATCATCTAACCATACTAGATCATGTTCTTGGAACACGAACTAGTAATATGTTAAGTGTAAAAATTGTAAGATGATGAGCCCTTCCACTCATGAACATGAACTTGTGTAAATGATTTTTTTTTTTTTTTTTTTTTTTTTTTTGTAAAATATGGTTCTAAACTGCTAGATCTAAAGACCTACAAATGGTTTTTCGGAAGAACCAAGTAAAAGATGCAAGTCTTGTTTAAAACCCGGATCTAACATAAACTAAAGGCATTTTAGTGAATAAACAAGTGTGTAAACCCTAGCGTAACAAGAAGATTTACCAAAGAAATATTTTCGTAAATCTTGACTAGAAGTTGTAAAACATCAAATTCTTTAAAAGTAAGGTTTTTAAGAAAATAAAGTTGTTTTTAAAGATAACGAAACCTACTAAATATGTTGGAAAGTTACTACGTATTTTTACAAGACTTACAAGTTCATGAGTTTGTGATTTAGACTTATTTTGACAAGTTCGATGTTTAATATTGTATATTGATGACTGATAAATTGTTTGATTGAATTTTGAAAAGAAAATGATACGCTAGTAAGCGTGGCCACCTCCAGTTACAGAGGAAACTCTGGCGAAATTTTTCCAGAAATATAACACATAGAAATATTTTGTGACAAGTGTTATAAATATATTTTTAACTTGTTTTTCCAAATAAACTTCGCCAAGATTTTTATTACAAAATAACCAAGTGTCGGAGGTGGATTTTCGTAAATAAAACTTGTTAAATATATATTTAGAATATATATTTCATAGTAAAACGCTTGTGTGATTATGTGATTAATTTGTGAACTATATATATTATTTTTAGGGTAAAGATAATATAACTGGAATATACTGAGAAGTTTCGACTCCAAAATAATGCCAACGCTATCGCAAATAAATATTTAAGTTACGCCGGTATTGTTATAACAACGCGAACTTTAAAACGTGACTTATGTATATTTCGGAAAACACTCTTACGCGTATATTTTGATAAGTATTATTTTGGAAAATATATATATAGTAAAATATAATATTTTTGGGAAAAATATGTATATTTTGGGAATTAAAGATATTTTGGACAAGTGATATAAAATATATTTTTTCAAGTGAGACTTAAAAGTATATTTTCGGTTTATAAAGCGAACATGTATGAAAACCCCCATCCTTGGGAAGGAATACACTTATAAAATAAATAAGAAGTGTGATTACGAAATAGTTACCTAACTATTTCTCCAACAAAACGTGAAACCCTAAACCAAGGCACGGCCATCCGTCTAATAGGAATTAGTACGTGTAGGTCGTCACGCAGCAGACATAGTTGGAGTTTGACGTTTCTGGATACGCACTTCAGTGAGTTCATGTCCCCCTTTTCTCTTAACTGTTTTCAGTTTTTATACTTCGGGGGTGAAATACATGTTACTATGATTACGAATACTTTTTACATGGTATGGTTAGCGTAAGGAATGTTACTACTTAGATCATGTGAGTGGGTAGGCGGGAACTGGAGGCCATTAATCCTCATTGTAGGACCGAGGGTTATTAGCGGTAGATCTATCTGGGTGTAGAGAGCCCAACAGTACGGACCTCGGGGTGACTTTGTACCCGACGCAAAAATCTGCTAGGTTTGAGTCTTCCTACAGCACTTCACACATATCATTGGCTTTGCAACCCAATGGTGATCTCTTTTTCCTTAATTGCTACATACCAGGGATTTTTCATACATACAAACATATACCAAGGTTTATACATGCTCACTTACACATGAACTCGCTCAACTTTATGTTGATTTTTCAAACTACATGTATTTCAGGAAACTAATGGATCTGGCACGGTATGCATATTTTTCAAGCTGCGTTTGAATAAAGAAGTCATCCAGAGTTGTAGGGTTTAGAAGGTGTAACCTCTTCCTGGGCGGGTTACATATCTCTAAACCTAGTATTGTTTAAAGTCTTTTGCTAAGTTTTTATGAACTCAGTTAAATCAAGCCAAGGTTGTAACTTATTTTGTGAATGTTGTTTTAAGACAAGTATAATATGGTATTTTTCTAAACTTTATTAATGGATGAATACCTCATGTTTTTTTCATATAGCATTGTTATGATTGTTGCTATGATATTAAGAAGTCACACCAATAAACCCACGCTTCCGCAAAGCCAGGGTGTGACACTATAAGAGTAGGCAAGGTTAAAATATAGATATTTGGTTACCTTTTAGGTAAACCGAATAAATTGAGTTATGATTATGGTGTTTTAGAAACATATTGGTTTCTAAACAAGGCTATAGTTAAAAGGTCAGATTTTTTTGGGTCAAACAAGTATTTAAAAGTTCTTCGTAGTAAAAGAAGGATGAAGATTGACCAAAATGCCCTTGTAAGCTAATTCGTGCGAACGACCCTTTAAGGTGGGTCGACAACAAGTTATATGATTAAATAAATACTCGGAATAAGTATAGAAAGTGAAAGATGTAGATTCTTGGGTCGAACGACTTTATATGAGTCTTTGATGTAAAACGATAATCCGAGGGGTAAAACTAGGAACATATAGACATCCACATTAAATCCACCACACATATAATTGTGGTGGAAGATTACTTGATAAGAAATGTAGGAATATGATGCTAGAAATGAATGAAAGAGATTTTAAGCTTTAAAGTGCTTAAATACCCTTAATGTGTCAAAATAAGCACTTGAGCGTAAACGGGTTTTAATTAAGTAAGAAACCCGTGATGTATGATTAATATGATAGGAGATATTGGAATTATGAATCTCAGGAGTTTATAGATCAAATAAACATGTTTGTTTGATAAAATCACGAACGGGTCAAAATTTGGTAAAAAGGGTAATAAGTCGAAGACTTAAAAGTCTGAAATTTTGTTAATTCGGATGTTGGATTTTAACTCCATAAGATGGAGAATTAGATTACGAGCGCGTAGGAAAAAGAATTGGGTAAAACGGAATAAAAACGAGAGAGTTATGCTCGTTTCCATGAAATCGGGTTATGCTGGGAATATGCAGCACCAGCAACACACTTTCTATCAAATTGGGACCGTGGCGTCGCGCCACGGCCAAGGCCTTCTGCCGTCGCGCGCGGCGACTTCCTAAAATGCTGAAAATTATGTTTATTTTGTTTATTTCGATTATTTGACCCAATTACCTTGTTGTACTTGTTATTTAACTATCACAACTGACTTCTAAGTTGGTTTTGATCATAGGTGAATGTCGAGAGCCCCGGATGAAGATCGAGCGACGAGCAAGAACCGAACACACGTTAAATGAAGCTTCCGCGTCAAATCTTGATTTGTTTTGTTATATGTGAATTATGTAAACACTTACAAATATACCTTTGAAATGTTGTAAACATATGGGAATGTGGGTATGACAAGCTTTTGTAAAGTCACATTTTAGCATTAAAATGTGTATCTTATTATTAAAATCTTGATTAATTGAGACGGGCGTTACAAGTTGGTAATCAGAGCTCAAGGTTAAAAGAATAAAATGTTCGGTTTGAGGCTTGATCGCAAATCCGGTAAGTACATGTATATCGAGGGTTTAGTATGATTAAAGTGTTGAGAACAACACATATGGTCATCTTGTAATACACGTTACACCAATAAAAAAAATGATATAGAGTAGATATAGTCAACGAAATTACACGCGTTGATGCGTATAATAGAAAAGCCTTGTATTATAATACGGGCATCCATTAATGTCGAAATTACTAACTGTTGTAAATGTTTTAGTTGAAGGACACTCGCATATGAAGATAGCGAGAGTTTAACAAATCACGGATTTGACAAAGGAACGGCCCAAAGAACATGCTCACCAAGGACCTAAACCGCGTGGCGATAGCAAACAAGATTAATGGCAAGAGAAGCCCGTTAGGGCAAGCACTACCAGGTGCACATTTCAAATTTAATTGCACAAATTATAATATGCAACAAATACGTAGAGATTGAAAGTTGCATATGTAGATTAAAAACTTGGAAAAACCCGAATAGAAAATCTATCCGGGATATTGATTCCAAGAGAAACAATTAGAGGCATTACTTACATGGGGTGTAATGTGAAAATTATAAAAAGGTCATGTATACCAGGTATTGATCGCTTACTCTGGCCAAGTAAGTGGTGAGCACGTGGTACCATGAACTTTTTATGATGGACATGCTTACATCCGATGTAGTAAGGACGGGGGTGAGTGGGACAAATTAAAAAGTACCCAAATGAATCAGATAAGCAAAATATTTGATAATAATGTAAACGCACAGCCGAGTGACGGAAGCGTATTATATTAGGATAATGAGCCCGAGTGAAGGGACAAAGAAACATGTAAAATGATTAAAGTACGCACTGGGAGGGGGTGTACTTACACTCGAACCCGTAGAATGCAAACATGTAAAACGATTAAGGTATGCACTGGGAGGGGGTGTACTTACACTCGAACCTGAAGAATGAAAACATGTAAAATGATTAGGATATGCATTGGGAGGGAGTGTACGTACACTCGAACCCGGAAAATGCAAATATACCTCTTAACGAGTCATTTTTGTAAAACGTCAAACTTGAGGACAAGGTCGGAATATAAAAATGAAGCGAGGTCTTAATGCGTACCGGGAGGGTTGCAATAATAACAACTTCAGTAAAACACCCGGATGATGGGTAAGAATTAAACATATGCGTAGACCAAGAAACGGGAACTTGGATGGAAAGTTAAAAGACTTGGGTTTTGAGTCATAACTAAAAGACGACAAGATAATGTAAATAGAAGTTTTGAATAAATTATGTTCAACTATTTTAAAGTTGAACGGGTCGAATATAATATCATGCCGGACGGCATGAGTAAACGCAAGCGGGATAATGGTAGCGTTAAAAGCAAAAGAATAATGAGCCCGGTAATGGGACATAATCAAATACGAATGTATGTAAACTGGATAATGGTGAGCAGAAGGTAAACCGACGCATAAATGACGTGAGAAGTCATAAAGTCGGAAAATTTGTCAGAAAGGAAACGAATGTAGCCTTAGACTACGGTCAAGGTCAAAGAAAATACCAAGGCGAAAATAAATGATTCTTCAAACAAAAACAGGGTGCCTTGACACTAAACATGTATTTTATGAACGACATGAGTAAAGAATGAACTACGGGGTCCACCTAACCTTTGGGGTTATAAACAATGGAAAGGTCTACGAGACTAAAACGACCCACGAGTCATGACTAGAAAGAAATAGATTATAAGGACCTCGCCTTAAAGAGGTGAAGGTCTAATAAAATAGCCCATAGGCTAAGTGATAAAACCTACGGGTTAACTAGACAAGGCGAGGGAATAAATTGAGAATCCTCGCATAAAACAAAGACAGTAAAAGAATAAATTTTAGACTGTCAATATCCCGGTATGGATAATTGAGAAAAGTTAAAGAGAAGATGCTAAACTAAAACTTCGGTTTTGGTAAGAAATAACGTTTTTACAAATATGAATTCTGATAGACGTATAAATAGTAAAGATGAAAGATATAAGTCTTGACACTGAGAGGTGCAAGACGATATATTCGAAAAGTGATATTTTTGAAAATAAAAAGTTGATATAAAATTTGGCATGGCGTGACGTGATCACGGTCAAGAAATGTAATGTGAAGTATAATCACATTATAACCGAGCGATAAATATTGCTAAGTTAATTAAACTAGTGGAAATAACGAGATTACGTTATTTCAAGTTGTATTATGTCGTATAAGATACGTAGATGATTAATAACCAAAAAGATATTACCACACTTTTCTGGTAATACTAACAATTGGTTAAAATATGAACAATGCTCAATGGATTATCGAGAGCAAATGCATAAGTTTAACTCGATAAATTATGTAAGAAAATGTTTCGAGGACGAAACCTCTTTAAGGGGGGGTAGACTTGTAACACCCCGAAAACAGATTTGGTAATTAAACTACGTTGGTACTAAAAGACGGGTAAATTACCGTAGGGGTAAAAGTAACCCGATGAATATTAGGATATCTTGACATAATAAGAACCAACAATGGTTAAAATACCCTTTATAAAAATTGGGTAAAGTTGAGGGGCTAAACATGGACAAAGGAATTAAAGTTTTAATTAAAAAAATTATTAAACACAAAACACACACATACATGTGTGTGTTCTGCGATCCCAACCAGAGCCAGGAAAGCTCTCATGCTCAAAACCCTAATGTGCAAGAGTTGATCAAATCAAGAGGCCAAATCAAACCCAAATCGAAATTCAAGCACAAATTAGTGATCACCTCAGTGAAGTGATCACAAGGTGTGTCAAATTTCACACTTTGATTTCATCTCAAACTCTAGATGAACACATGAGATTTGAAATTATAGCTTGCATGATAGTTGTTTGGATGAAACAGTAAAGAAATCATGTCTAGGAGTAAAACCCTAGCCATTAGTTTGTTGAATTTGCGCCTAAACCATGAAATCCATAATCATCCATTATGTGTGTAATGGGTTTAGTAGAAACATGATGAACACTAGAATCACGATTTGTTAAACTAGTGTTATTTGAGCTAAATGAAATAAATCCAGAATATGAATGTGAAATTTGATATATGAACATTGTGTAGATGTTAAAATTTGGCAAAATAACTAATCATGAGACTTTGTTGTTGGCTTGGAAAAAAATAATGCCCTTTAGGTGTTTGTAGAAATGCCTAAAAGAGGGCTAAATATCAAAATTCTGAACCAAAAACGCATATTAAAATGATGAGATGAATTATGCGTTAAAACTTATAAAAAGGGTTCTCAAATGATTGTGAATTGAACTCTTTAGCCAAGGAATCCGGATCGTCAAGTGGACAAGCCGGTGGAGAAATGTGTTTGAAAAGGATGCTTAAAAGGTACGTAACTACAGTTTTGTTAAGTTATGCTTGATTACGTATTTTCGCTAGTAGACTTTAAATTAGCATAATATATGAAATTGGTATTTAGTTGAAGTGACGAAGATCACTAGGTAAATAAACGGGTCGAACAATGGCTGAATTTGTAGTGTCAAAATGACTTAAACGTCACTCATTAAATTTGAGTTGTAAAAGCATAAGCCATGGAATGGACGTGATACACTAAGGTTGACTAGCCCCGGGAATGGGTAATTATGGTTAGAAAAAAATGTTGATAAATTATGAAGATACGCGACCTATGGTTTCGTTACACTATGTTATTTATTTATCCTAGTTAGTTGTATTGGAAATTAACCAAACAAGAAAACCCGTTAAGTCACGGAAGTGACGAAGTGCTTAGACAAATAAAATGAGTCAAAACATGTGTTAGAAATAGAGTTTAGAAGTAAAACAACTATACGGTGTAAACCGGAGTTAGTCATATAGATAAGATGGTAATAAATATCAACTCATAGAGTTTCATGGTTCTTTAGACCAAACGGGTCAAAAGGTGAAATTATCACCCTTTGACAATATCGACTAATAGTTTGTTGAGTTATATGATTATAGGAATAAATATCAGATGTATATGTACATCGCTATTGCTTAGCGGCTACTAAGGCAAGGTATCGAAACGGGTCAATATATTGATCCGTGTCAGGTATGTATAATGATTCAACTCATCATGTAGAGCTTGAGGTTCTATAAGAGTAGGCAAGGTTAAAATATAGATATTTGGTTACCTTTTAGATAAACTGAATAAATTGAGTTATGATTATGGTGTTTTAGAAACATATTGGTTTCTAAACAAGGCTATAGTTAAAAGGTCGATTTTTTTTTGTCAAACAAGTATTTAAAAGTTCTTTCGTAGTAAAAGAAGGATGAAGATTGACCAAAATGCCCTTGTAAGCTAATTCGAGCGAAGGACCCTTAAAGGTGGATCGGAAACAAGTTTTATGATTAAATAAACACTCGGAATAAGTATAGAAAGTGAAAGATGTAGATTCTTGGGTCGAACGACTTTATATGAGTCTTTGACGTAAAACGATAATCCGAGGGGTAAAACTAGGAACATATAGATATCCACATTAAATCCACCACACATATAGTTGTGGTGGAAGATTACTTGATAAGAAATGTAGGAATATGATGCTAGAAATGAATGAAAGCGATTTTAAGCTTTAAAGTGCTTAAATACCCTTAATGGGTCAAAATAAGCACTTGAGCGTAAATGGGTTTTAATTAAGTAAGAAACCCATGATGTATGATTAATATGATAGGAGATATTGAAATTTTGAATCTCATGAGTTTATATATCAAATAAACATGTTTGTTTGATAAAATCACGAACGGGTCAAAATTCGGTAAAAAGGGTAATAAGTCGAAGACTTAAAAGTCTGAAATTTTGTTAATCCGGATGTTGGATTTTAACTCCATAAGATGGAGAATTAAATTACGAGCGCGTAGGAAAAAGAATCGGGTAAAACGGATTAAAAACGAGAGAGTTATGCTCGTTTCCGTGAAATCGGGTTATGCTGGGAATATGCAGCACCAGCAACACACACGGCCAAGGCCTTCTGCCGTCACGCGCGGCGACGGCCTAAAATGCTGAAAATTATGTTTATTTTGTTTATTTCGATTATTTGACCCAATTACCTTGTTGTACTTGTTATTTAACTATCAAAACTGACTTCTAAGTTGGTTTTGATCATAGGTGAATGTCGAGAGCCCCGGATGAAGATCGAGCAACGAGCAAGAACCGAACACACGTTAAATGAAGCTTCCGCATCAAATCTTGATTTGTTTTGTTATATGTGAATTATGTAAACACTTACAAATATACCTTTGAAATGTTGTAAACATATGGGAATGTGGGTATGACAAGCTTTTGTAAAGTCACATTTTAGCATTAAAATGTGTATCTTATTATTAAAATCTTGATTAATTGAGACGGGCGTTACAGTTGACACATTTGATCCTTCTATACACATACTTTCTTTGTTTGTCAACTTTAGTCCTTCGAAAACAATTAGTTATACAATTAAAGTTCATGACACGTGTCTTCAATATATTGGACATGATTTTGTGAGGTGTTACAACCAACAGTGACCATCTAATCCAGGTGGTCGGTGTTCAAAACCCATCTTTCTGGTCCTTTTACTCATGTCGGCCCTTGTCGACATCTCTTTGCGTTCATTACTTCGATGATATGGTCGCGACACACTATTGCTGCCCCCCAGGGGTCGGAAACTTCATAAACCCTCACGTCGTTGAAACAATTACATCGAGTTTACCCAGTGTGTAACGTCAGATGATGACATTATAGTGTGATTCTGCCCTGACTACCAAGAAGTGTGTAATTATTGTCCTTTCGCCCGGCGCCTCCCCAAACATAACTGGGAACGTGATTTGTCCTATGGGGTCCACCTTTTCTCCCATAAAGCCCCTGATAGGGGTATTAATTAGTTTGAGGAGCGCCTGATCCTCTCTATGCATGCGATTGAAATAGTGCTCATAGATTATGTCCTCTGAGCTTCTCGTATCTACCAATATTCTTCTTATATGGTAATCACCTACCGCCGTAGTGATTACGAGCGGATCTGTGCTTATACGGGTATCCCGTTGTCTAGGACCAGCATGGATGTCAACCGACATCCATGGTTCAAGGATTTCGAATCCTCTCTTTATTCCTCTTACATCCTCGACGTAAACCATGTTCATCTCTCGTTGTTTCTTGCTCGACTTTCCCTCTTCGTCCTTCATTACTGCAGGACCTTGTTTGATGTCTTTGACCAGGTGTGCTAACTTACCTGACTTGACATAATATTCAATCTGCTTTTCTAATTGATAGCAGTCATTAGTGTCATGTCCCGCCCCTTATGATACTCACAATACTTGGAAGAGACCTTTCTAACTAAGTCCTTCAAGGGCTTGGGCGGGTTGAGGTCAGGGTTTTCGGATGCCAGGATCTCCGAGGGCGTCTTGCTCTATACGGGATAATCAGTCTTCGTTCCGCTCGAAGAATAGTGACTCTTTAACGCCGTGTTTCGATGCCTGTCATATCTGCCCTGGGATTCAGTATGAATCCCCCTGGAGAACCTTTCGCTCTAACTTTTGATCTTCCCACCACGTCGGTCAGACTCTTTCCCCGCGTGGTACGATTCTTTTTTCTTGTTTGCAGCGTGACTGGCTATGATTGATTTTTCTTGGCGCACGTAGACTTCGGAAATCTTCATGATTTCTTCAATGGTGTCTGGAACGCCATTCCTGTCATGTAATTTTCTAAGGAGCTCATCATCATTCACGCCTTGCAGGAAGGCGCCACATGCCAAATCTTGGGTTAGGCTAGGAATGGCGATGCTTTCCTTGTGGAATCTTGTCAAGAAGTTTTCCACCGTCTCATTATCTCGTCAGCGTATGTGTAGGACTTCGGTTCTATCTTTGGTATGCCTTCGCTGTTGGCTAAATTGTTGCGAGAACTTTGTCACCAATCTCTTTAAAGCTGCCAATTCCTCCAACCGGGAGGCTATCCCACCATACCCGTGCTGACCCCACCAGGGTCTGTATGAACATCTTGCACCACAGAGGCATTGGCCATAAGGCCATTTCCCCTGCGCTTCTGAATAGAT